>QKYT01000443.1:69299-99154 GCA_003550305.1 Glomus cerebriforme | reverse complement strand
TTATGATGCTAATTTTACGTAATAAACATTTATGTTGTAAAACACAAATCTTTTAAATAAAGACGTTTGTGCCCATATTTAGTTATGATCGCTTGATCGATTTTACGATTGGTCAACCAGATCATTGACATCCAAGCTTATTGTTTAAAAAAAAAAAAAAAAAAATTCTGAAAAAACACTAAAGTGTATACATACTCATTAAGAAACACAATAAAACTTTTAAAAGTTAAAAATTCTGTGCAAAGTATTACCATGTCTCAATCACCCATCGATCTTAAAGTCCTTTATAATACCCCTCTTCATAAAAATCTAAAATAAATAAAGTTTTTGTTCTCAAAATCAAATCACCACACCTGATAAAATCATGTCGATTTTTGATGTTTTTTAATAATACACCCGTTTTCCTCTAATAAACGCGAGATCTAACCTTCCTTTCAATAAAAACGCTATAAATTGTAAGATAAAATACTATTAATTAAATAAATATTGCATTGTTTGAATGATCTTTCCACGTTCAAGTTATCGTTTATAAACGCCAAATATCTTCTATTGGTTTGGCTGACACTTCTAAAGATCCCATCAAGTCTGAGTCGATTATAAATTTCCTCCTAAACTAGTGAAATCTGATATTAAACAACAGCTTCAATATTTGTTTGAAGGGTAGATTGTCTAAAATTATCATCCGTATCAATAAAATATTGAGAAATAGATACCATTCATAAAAAAAACAAGTTGTCAAAAAAACGCGGGACATCCACAAATTCAATTATTAATGTATCATGATTAAGTGCTCGTGTTGAAAGTTCTTTCCATCATCTTTTACTCTTACGTTTTGTCTTTGCTCGAATTTTTATGAATGTTGTTGGCAGAAATTATATATTTCTTGTAGAGCTGCTTTTCCAATTTAAATTGAAGAAACAAACCGGCTATTAGCTATTGAAATGTTTCTTTCCCATACTACTGACACCAATCCCTTTGGACAAAAGAGAATTTTTTTCATTGGTTGAAATAGTGAACCAATAAAAGGAAATACTTCTTGTGCTGTTATACTATTATAATTCATCTGCTGGGGCTTTTCATTATTCATCAAATTCTTTTAATGTGTCAAAGATAAAGTTGTTTCCGGATAAAACGCTGTAGATATCTGCGCGAAATCTTTGTCACTAAGGCTCAAATTCCGCTCATGATAATGCCAATTACCACACTTCCCGTCGTTTTCAATAAATAGATCGAATTTATGTTGACAATTTTTTTAAATAAAAAATCCGATTGTTAATAAATAAATGTTATGCTTCTTTTTAAATAAACTAATTGCCTGATCTAGCCTTTTCCGATTAAATAATCTAATTTGAATTACCACTTTACATAGCGTATTCCATAATTCAGTTAAAACCCAAAAGTCTTTGGATTTTCTTTTCGGATTCGACCTTTCTTGAACCACTTCTGAGAAAGAAACCAATCTTCATCGCGTTTGTATCGATTTGTTTTGCCGGATGTTGATAGTTCAGCAAGAGCAAATCAATATTATTGATATAAATTTAGAATTATGACATTTTATCGTACTGAAATGTCAAATGTGGTATATTTGAAATGTGAAATCTTAATGGATGGTTATTTCAACACATCAAACTGTTCCTGTCGGAATGTTTTCTTAGTCTGTTCGCTAATCAACAATAGTGATAAATTGTTTCTGATAAAAAAAAAATAAAATAAAAAGATAAAATGTAGGATAATTTAAAACTTACACTCATATATGTTATTCAGCTATTATGAGAATAAATATAATCAGTCCGTTCCTTAAAATCACCTTCCTATGTAATAATACTTATAGTAAGTTGTTATTTGCTATGAATTTGAAACTGTAATTATCCGGTCATCTGCCGCATTAAAGTTTTGTTGCTATTTATTATAGAGTAATTTTCATCTATAAATTGCAAGGAGACACTAAGATTTTCCATTAAATGGACCGGAAGGAAAATTATTTTCACCATCCTTTGCAACGCTGTTTATAATTAGTATTATTATTAATATTATTATTGGTCGCAAGAGTATTTCTATTTATTAGAACCTATTAATAACCGAATAAAAAAAAAAAAATTAGAATAAACTTTTTAAAACGGATATATACTAACATACAAGTAATAAATACACTAAGTATGGCAATATCAAAAAATCTAATAAAAGAAAAATTAATTATGGTTTTCTTTGTTTTAATTACTTACCAATAACTTCCTTTCTTTTTGATTGACAAAGTAACAATGCCAGAAAGTGGTAAAGAAGAATATAAAAATTTTTTTCGTGTTAAAAAATTTAACGTGTTTCACCAGACACGTGATAATTGATCACAGTGTGATTTGTAGATCTGGTGAAACACCATTATATCAATTGAGTAAAATAAAAAAAAAAAATAGGACAACATTATGAATTTATGATAAAGTTAAAATTAGAAGTGGAACCGGTTTATTATCAAAGTGATAATAAATCGAATTGCTTTTATCGATCTGTATTGTTATTAACGTTTCCATAAATTTCTTTGTATGGATTATAATCAGTTTCATTCATCATTAGGATTAATGTAAAATAATTCAGCGCAATATTATTTATTTGTATAACCATTTAACATGACACAAAGTGGGCACAACTGGTCATACCGAACAGATATAGTAAAAGAGTGGGTTTGACATGTTGTCATGCACACATGCATGCGCGCACACACATAACAGTACCTTATATTATAAAATAATATACAGTACAGCCCCATAATCCCTGTACACTGAAAAGATAGGATAGATACTGAATGGTGTATTTTTCAGTGTCAAATATTTTCGAAATACTGAAAATGCACCATTCAATACCTATCAGTATCTTTTCAATGTACAAATATTTTATAGAGACTTATGGGTTGTATATATACTTTTTGGAAGATTGTGGTTTAACGGGAGTTGGTAATAGTAGTGTGACATTCGATTTTGCAATTCTCAGAAGTCACATGTGCTATAATAAATTAATCAGGTGATTTTGTGGCGTGATCGTAATTAGTAATACAGTAGTGAATTTTATTTTGCCAATTATCAAAAGTTACATGTACAATAAAAAATTGCTAAACCGAAAATAAGTTTAAATTTAAAATATTAATTATAAATTTGTGATAATAAGAAAATTTAAAATTCAAATGCGCTTAGTACGTACTGGAAATGGATAGAAATGTAATATGAGTAGTAATTGAATCCAAATAGATTTTTCTTTATTTATGGCGCATCAAATATAATTGCGCAACAGGCAAAAAAAAAAAAAAAATTCGGCCGGACAATTTAATGAACTTCATTACCATTAAATTGACCGGCACCGAAACGATTTACATAAATTTACGGGTCCCCGGGTCCCGGGTATTCTTTTTTTATTTGTAATAAAAAAACATCGACTAATTTGTAGTAAAATTGCTGCTATTTAAAAATGTAAAATTATAAATTGATTTTAGTAAATAAAATAAATAACTAATATCGCTATAAAAATCGCAATATTTAAATAAATATAAAATTATTGCGCAAAATTACTGCAGATACAATTGAAAAATAAGCGATTTTTTTTTCAAAAAAAAAAAAAAAGAATCTGTGGACTATTTATTGAGAATTTAACAATAATATGCCACGTCAACCTCGGAATATATTTTTATATATTTAATAAAAAATTTTATAATGTGATTTTAATATATTATTATAACAAGACTTTATTTTAAAATTAAGTAACTTATGTAATTCTGGATCAGATCTAATGATTCACCTTTAAAATTAATTTTAATTAGATACTTCTTCAACCAATTTTCTAATATCTGCCATTGAATTATATTTACATTTGTTCATTAAATTCTTCAAATTCTGGAATCATTTTCTTTTTCAATTCTAAATTAAGTATTGTCTCTACAGGATTTTTCTTAAAATGTTAACATTCGTTAAATAGTATTATTATTTACATATATCTTTTTAAAACAAAAATCTTATAATATTCAACGTTTGCATTATTACAAACTTTCAAATATTGAAATTTCTACACTAAAATTTTAATTTCTTCTCAAGTCTTCATTTATTTAATAACTACGTACCAATAAACAAAAAGATTTTCGATTTACACCTACACTAACATCTATACAATTTTCTATGAAATCAAACCTGCTTCCAAACTTCTCGAGTTGGTAGATTTGCTCTAAAAGCATTCTAGTTTAAACTTGGGTGTCGAAACCTACCTATGCCGAAACATATTTGGGATTCGGCATATGCCGAAATGTCGATTCAGAAATTTGCCGAAATCCCAAATCCCAAATCCCAAACCGATGCCAGAATCCCAAACCGTTGCCGAAATCCCAAACCTCCAATATGGAAATGACCGAAATTTAGGATTTTTGGATTTCGGCAACGGTTTGGGATTCCGGCATCGGTTTGGGATTTGGTATTTCGGCAACTTATATATGCCGAAAGGTATTTGGGATTCGGCATATAGCCGAAACGTTTCGGCACCCAAGTTTATTCTAGTTATTTGTAAATAATAATACTGCGGGATGTACAGTACATCATATTATTCATATGGCATCGGCGCACTTGTAAAATAATAATAGCAGATTTCTATTATTCATCCTAAATGGCTTTCCAGAATTAGACATTCGTACTTAACCTTTCCAGTAACTTCATAACAATTCAATGATTTAGATCGTGTACTATAGATTTTTCGTTTACAGATATAGAATTTCATTTACGAATACGACTTTATATAATAACACCATAATTCTTCATTTAAGCCTCAACTTTCTAGTTTTAAAGATAGATAATAAATTTAGTATTTTTCGAAAAATAAAAAAACGCCTTTGGGGGTAAAAAAAAATAAACCATAAGAAATCATGAAAATAACAAATAAAATTGTATTAATAACATTGGCAATGCTTATTCCTTTTAATTTATCCCTTTATTAATTCTCCTGAGCAAAAATTTGGAATCGAATTAGCGGAAGCTCAATGTTGTGGAAGAAGGGTTTTTCCTAGGATGATTAGGTTTCCTGATGAATGGGATTTCTGCTGTGGTAATGGTCCCTGTGATGGTGAATGTTGTAATTGTAAAGGTGGCTGCGTTGGATGTTAAAGAGATTAGGTGGGAAACCAAAGTTCACAAGACGTTCCGTATTTTTTTTTTTTGCTCCTTTTGGACTTTCTGCCTAGTTTTTGAGGACTTTAGCATTCTTGTATTTCAGAATGTAACATAATTATACTGTATTTATAAATAGAAAATATTTTATAGTTTAAATTATTTACTGTCAAACTACTAAGTTATTACCCTTTAAAATGAAAATTAAACACAGCACGGTCTAAATTTTAATATTACTTTTAATTGATTTTTAACGTATCATTAAATTATCATTAACATTAATGCTATTTTTGAACAATAAAGTTTTTTTTATTAAAGTGTTGTTCAATATACTGATTTCCCCAAAAGATATGATCATATATGACTTATTGTGTAAAAATAAATTACCCCAAAAATATTTTTTTTGTCGCTAAATAATAATTGAGTTCTGAATCCTAGAGCCCGAGTCCATTCCTAAAAAAGGATACTGTTATATATTTAAATTTAAAATGAAAAATTTCAAAGTATTTTGATTAAACATTATTGTAATATAATAATAGAGTCAAATTTAACTTAAAACAGTTTATGCACGTATAAATGGACACCTTAATTTAGTAAACCTAAGTACCTAATGCTATTAATATTTGATATTTCATACAAAAAAAGTAATCAGATCACTGATTATTAACTAGGCAATGGAAACCATTGTAAGTCCGGAGCTTTGAGAAAAAAAACCATTTGTGCAACATTATTTATTGTTATCATTTTATCGGTATATCTTGTCCAACGTAACATCAAAACAATCAAAACAACAATTTTTATTCGTCAATTTACGCGTGTGGACAACCGGAAATCGCCACGTGATCTTAATCATTTATCACCTTGCGTAAACATATATAGTCCTTCGCTTCGCTCCGGACAATAAACATGGTCTCGAAAAATCCGAGATAAAGCTGAACATTGCAAAAATTTATAATTTTATAGTATTTTTACCAATTTTTATTGTTTCCTTAACAATCACGGCATTTGTATCTGGATTTACAATGAATGCATTATCGTTAAATAATGCAAATTTTTTATTAATTTTAAAGACTTTTGTTGCGCGTAAAAGACATTTTTTATTTCTGACTTTGTGACTAATTTATTTTTAAAAATTTTATTCTCACAACGTAAAATATACGGTATTTATCATTTTTTTTTTCACTTTTTTTTAAAAATCAATTTAGTTAATTAATTTGTTTTTTTTTCATAATTTTATTTTTCATCTTTATTATTAAACCACAGAAAGGATCAAGGAAATCAGATATTAATAAAAGAATTATTAAAATTTTACTATTATATATTTATTATAAAATTTTAAATGCAAAAAATATATGGAATTTCATTTTGGTTAGTTTCTAAAAAAATGACCCTTTTAGCAAAAAATGATAACAGGATTTTTTATATAGATATTTATTATACAACAATTGATAAATGTTACGTTTTCTTGTTTTTTTTTGGCATACGTTCCTTTTTTTGTGCACTGTTTCGAACTTCAATATCTTCTTTATCATTTAACACGGTAATATCCTCATTTCTTCCGAGATACTATACTTTGATATGTTTAAGACATCAGATAACAAAATTAGTCTAAAGAAAAAGAAATAAAAATTATCCATTCACTAAAATAGAAAGATAGGAGAGATCCTCAGAATTTTATGGGAATTTAGTTTCTTTTCGAGTGAGCTGCGTATCAGAAGGCCTTATATCATTTCTTTAATAGAAGACAAGTCTCAAGGATCATCTCACACCTCAAGATAACACCCTAAGGCCTAAAATGATGAGGCCCTAAGAGACAATTATGAGAGTCTTGCAAATGATTCTGATATTGCAGACTACGATCAGTGAACTTAAAACCAAGCTCATCACAGGAAATCTCTGAATAAGCGCATCCCAAAAAGAAGATACATTCTATGCAATAAAGAGGTGCAAAGAATAACATTAACTTCATGAGAAGTCAAATTCCAACTCATGTTCAGTCTAGGGAAAATATGTAAAAGTATTCTTACTTCATACTGATTTTTGTTTAACTTCCAATTCTGTTTCGTGACTAGAGAAAAGAGCGCCAGAAAAAATTGGCAAGCTTTTTCTTCTGGTATGAAAATGTGCAGTTCAACTATATTTATGAGATTTTTTTTCTTATTGTGTATTGTACAGTACAATGATAAAACAGACCAGGCTCAATAAAACTACGTTTTTAGATTTTCTGTAAAATGTTTTTTAATAGAGTAAAGTTAGAATATTTTACTATTAAACTAAATATTTTGGCCGCTTTACTCTGACCAGAATTATGTGTAAATCTGGCCAAAATTACTTTCGTCATACATCCAATAAAATTGCAAGTTTAAAATCACGTGATATAAAATACATCTTAAATTTGACCACTTAAAAATTTTTTTGTTGAGACTAAGTTGTATGCACTGTATGTTTATACTTTATATTTATCTTTTTTTTTTGAGTGAGTAGTAGTGATTTAAATTTTATCAAATTTAGTTGTTGGGACTAAGTTGTATGCACTGTAGTAAATTATATTTAAAAAAGGTAAATAAAAATGAAAATAGAAGAAACTTACCACGTTTAATATTCCTAGAAAAATCTGCCGAAATAGTCAACCCTTAAAATTGTCTGAAGTAGTTTCTTTTTCATACATTTTAAAAAAGATCTTTAAAATAACAAATTACAGAAATTCTGGCCAAATTTGTATACGAGTTACTAAGCAGCAGATATAAAAGATGTAGTGAAGAAAACTATACATAAATCCATGCGTACCAGAACATGGAAGATTTCTTTCCAAAGTTTAGGTTCGCTAGCAAATTTACCTCTAATCCTATTAGTTGGATAACAAATGTGGTACCTCCCTAGTCCCTAATTGTTAAATAATTAATGAACTGGAATATGGCTAAATATATGTATAAATTCTTTTAAGTTTAAAAATAAGGATAGATAACAGACTAAATATATAATAATAAATAAACATATACTGTAGCGCGAAACTCTAAACATTTTTGATTGATAATGGGAGTTTAAAATAATAATTTTTCTGATTGAATACAAATAAATGAAAACAAATGTAAACAGCAAGTTGAAACCATAAATAATATAAATCAAAGAAAACATTTATTCAAAAATTATTACATTTCAACATAATTTCAAAATAGATTGATAGATTAAATTTTATATAAATTCTACAAAATTTGTAATCTGAATCACTTATTAAATGGTTTATACTGTTACCGTACTTTGGAATGCACAGCCAACTAAAGATTTAATCATTAGTTTGGTTTTCCTATATACTGTAGACTGTAGATGTTTCAACTGACAGCTGACGTGCGTCAGATAACTAGTGCTGGCCAAACCTTCTTAGGGCATTATAAAGATCAACCCAAATGGGCCCATAATTTAGGCCGGTTGACGTCTGACGCAAATTGACATCTGATGCACTATATTTATAAGTAATTACGAATTTATCAAATAAATGTACAGTATATGGGAATAAAAAGAATAAAAAGGATCGATATACTATTTTATCAACTTGAGGCGCAAGATTCGATGATAAATGTGAGGCCTGTTTATTATCCATGTGCCTCCAAATTGTTTTTGCTCTACTTATGAAATTAATACTTGGCAGTCAAATTTATAAATTGTGAATAAATAAAAAGTTAAATATAATTTTAATCCTTAATTAGAAATTATATTTCCACAAATTATGTGAATCCCGTTTATGCGAGTTTATGTGGTCTTTGGATTGGAACTTTGTTAGATAAATGATTACATTTATTTGATTTTATTGATTTTACTAATATCTGATATTATATCTAAATTTATAATTAGCAACACGTATTTTTTCATATGTTGATATTTTAGAAACTACTGAACATATTACTTTACTGGACTGTATGTTATAAATTGTACAAGTAGCCATCAATTCCGGAATATTTATGAATAGTGAATAGCAATATTGTAAATGTGTTAACTTCTGGATTTCTTAATACAGAAGGAATTATTGCTTAATCGTAGCAAGATTTTCTAACAGAAACCAAGAATCAATTAAATTTCTTAAAAGTCTTTCAAAAAAACACCATCTTTACGAGTAAAAACAATCTTGATCTCTACTCAAAATAATCGGACATAATCTCATTTGATATATTCAACGACGATTTTTTTCGGTCGTTATTGCTTTGAATTGTAATATTGATTATAATGGAAGCGAAAATATTTGTCAACTTTATTCTTCTGGGAGAAGTAATATTTTAAAATGAAAAAATATTGACTTATGATCCCTTTAAAATAATGCATTAGAAACTTAACAATTAAATCAGCAAATTATATTAACAAATTCCAATTAATTGTGTGAAAATAAATCCGTTGCTTTTTTTGGATGGTGAGATTAATTATGAACGAATTGTGAAACAGGAATTAAGTTTTATAAGTTATCTTTTAACAACTAGCAAACTAGAAAATTAATTCAATGGATATACTGTATTAACCCTGTTCAATTCTGTTCTATTCTGACTCTGATCCGATTTTTACAAAATTTATTATTAGCTAATCAACTACCTTATCACACACCTCTTTACATCAGTGTTTACATTGCATAAGATATTGAATCCATATCAACGTCTGCGAAATCAAATTCATAAAAAAATCGGTTCAAAAAAAATTGATAATTCGAGTGTTCCGAACATTAACTTTCACAAATGTCATTGGTCAACTACTATAACATTAGAACGGACAGATTTTTCTGCTCAATTTTTAACATTTTTTGAAATCAGTTCAGAATTGTTCTTAATTCTACTGAAAATTTTGATATTGAAATGATTAAAATAAATTTTTCTGTTATCTTTAATACGACTCTCCCTTATCTATAAATGCTTTAATTAAATTGCGGCGCAAATAAAAGCGACTAATTGGTTTTAAATACAACAAACCTTCCTAAAATTCCCATAGAAGATGGTACTTTAAAAAAAATTTTCCTTACCTTAATATCGTAACCTTTTTTTTATTATTTTATTTGCTTTCAATTTTTTTAGATAAGGGATAGGGATATTTGTTCATTCTAACTCTATGTCAAGTGTCCCAATATATTTGCTTAATTATACAATAGTCTTTCTGTTTCATTTAATACCTTACTGTGCTTTGATTATTGTTGTGCATTTGCGGCATTTTTAACAACAACAGTTCATGTGTTCCACCTTTTTTTGTTCACAAATCCTTCAAATCCATCTTTAAAGTTCTCCCACACCATTTAAATTAATTATTTTTCGATTGAAAATTTATTTTCATTAGAATAACGGACATTTATCCCTTCTGTTTTGTTACAGTATGAACAGAATGAGGATTAACTACATCGCAACAAATCTTATTGTCGTGTCTATATATTACTAAAAATTTTTCGGTTATTGATTGAATTTATATCGGTATATTTCCGGTTATTTCGGTTTATTTCCGGTCACTAATAGGATTTATATCGGTATAAATATACCTATTGGTACCCCACCTAAATTGATACAGAAAATATAACCTACACGATGTTTTTATATTAATGCCTGCATACCACAAGTTTTTCATTCATTTAAACTATCTATACTAATAATTATTCCAAAATTCACTCCATTATCCGGTTTCATTTGGAGAATAAAATGATCGTCATTTATACACGACAATCGAGACATGCAGTGTAAGAAGTATATTATAACCATCTAGTAAAACTCACCAAAAATTTGTCATCAGTCTTCCTGATGTTTCGGAAGTCCTGGAACGAAAAATGAGCACTTTACTACAGATGCGCCGAATATATTTAATTCATACCTTACAAATATTTGCGAGTTCATAACGTTTTTGTCACCACTAAGCCACAGTTCCCGAATAGGATCAATTGTACAACCGAAACATTAATTCATATAAATACCCAGATTTGTGCGCTGATGAAAACTTTAATTTTAAATTGAAGTTAACTGTGACTAATAATAATCAAGAAGTCACAGTTCGCCATATCTTCTAGTCACCAATAACTATATATCCAAATGTCTAATCGATCAAATGGTTTGATAAAAAATGATGGAAAAGATTATTTATTTTCTATACATACTAACTATCATACTGTATAACACCTCTTTTTTTCCTCGACATTCGGAACTGAATTGTAATTTCTGGGAAATAATTTCTTAATCTAGCAAATCGGTTCCTATCATGAATTCATGTTGCAGCTGATTTCTTTGTATTACAAATAAAAATAGTTTATATACTTTGTAGTCTTTTCCGAATTTTTTCTCGTTCTACATTATTCGTCCCGCTTCCTACACATGGAATATGCAGGCACTGATATCGAGTCACTTAGTGACAATGATAGCACTAGTTCAGGATATAAACCTCTTGGTTTTCATGGAACATGTCCTAGCAAGTTAAATTCCTATCAAGGAAAAAGGTTTCACTCAGAAAGGGTCTATATACGTCTCCTTCAGCAACTGTTGCTGCTGGGTACGGCGCCGAAGAAGATGGTTATAAAGTAAAGCCCGGCAACGTTTTAAAAATATATATACCAAGGAACATGAAACATGTTATTACCGGAGATTTAATGGATAATCATGGAAAAATTGAGAAACAAAGGAATTTAGCAGATAAAAAATTTGGCAAAGGGCAATCTTCGTTTACTGGTCAACAAAATTTGGAAAACCGTGAACTAGAGACCATCACCCCATTTCCTGGTGCCAGTAAAACAAAATCATCCTCACTTAAAAACCAACCAACTATTAACACTATGTATGACTTTGATCCGGGCAGTGATGCGGAGCGACATAAAGTTAAATATACTCACACTGTGGTGTCTGTCAGAGAATTTAAAAGAATTCAAGTACGGGAGTATGTACCAGAAATAACGACCCTCGAGAATGCAAAACTGAAAAATAGGAACAAAAAAAACAAGTAGAATAAATTCTTATGATCTTAATTTGTAATGTTCACACTTTTAATAAATGAAGACCGGATTTACCGATCACTCTTTGCGAGAAAAATCTAACTACAGTATATTAATTTATGTATTAAATTGTATTATCCTAAAGTACAAATTGAAGCAAATGCTGGAATCTTTATTAATTTTTTACATAAAAAATGGTAGAGCGCGGTTTAACCTTGATTGTCAGTAATTCCAGACAGTTAAGCTGATATCTTTGAATGATATTATATCCGAGTCTACAATCAGTACTATAAAAATAATAATAGTAATATTAGTATAAATGGAGCTGGCAATAACATAATTTCATATTTACGACTTCTTACCAGACAAATTACCAGAAGAAACTTGCATGCAAACTTGAGGATTCGGAGTGAGCTACACTCTATTGATTGGAATCGAGTTGTTCAGTTCATTGGAGAGTTTCAATGGAAGCATTGATTGATGTGAACTCGGACGAAATTCTATTATAGTAGATTTAGACATCATTGTTAACGCTTCAGTCACGTGTGATTTCTGCAGTGAAATTTATTTGTTTTTAGGTAAGCGAATACACAGCGAATAGTAAATTGAGTACAAATAGTAGAGTTAATTTAGAAAATTGAACTATTTAAAAACTCTCCCGAAACCCACCCGAAGGCACGCAGATACGCTAGGATCTTTACGGGTAACTAATAGGCATAACCTAGGGCCACACATAGAAATAATATACCTAAAAGAAAAGCGAAGCGGCATAGGTCGAAAAGTAAATCTAACCAAAAACATTATGAAAAATACGTTGGGCGGAAAAAGGGAAAAATCACGTGGCTAGACAAGACATCTACAGATCTACTATTTTAATTCGTCCTACTACCACCACGTGACTTAGATTTCTTTCTTTGAACTCGTTTGGGCGAACCCTGTTGTAATAATTTCACAAGGATCTTTACCAGGATGTCCGTTACTGATCTTGTAGAAGAATTCGAATGATCTTGTTCTTCTTATTGTTAGAGGACTTCTTCTTATCTTTCTTCGAGGTATCTTTCTTGTTGGACGAAGATTTATTATTGGTAACAAATTTACTGTTTCTTTCTTCCAAATGGTTCTTCATTCTCTGCAGTGAAATTTTGGATATTTCCGCAGTGAAAATAGCATTGATTTCATCATGTGCGTAAAGATTATCGACAATTTTACGTTTTAAATCACAAATAAATAACCACATGGCCACGATCACCATAATCATTGAGATTTTCTCAAAGTATCGTTCGAAGAACTGATTTTAAATATTTTCATAATCAAAACTCTTTTAAAACCACCAACATCATAAAAATCTCAACGTTTCTTTCCTTCAAAATCCATCAAAAATGAGAAAAAAAACCGACTTTTGCAATAATGACTATGACAACTTGAAGCTATGGAAAGTTGAGATTCCTGCCGGAAACAAGAATGTGGAAAAACTTAAGTCTGCCGCTGAAAAAGATATTGAAAATATTGTGAAAAATCTTGGAGGTATTAAGTTAGACTCAATGCTTGATATTGATGAATATTTCGATTGTGATCCTCCAGCGAAACATCGTGCAAGCCACACTGGTAAGTGTCTCCTAATGATTTACCTTTCGAACAAATAATTCGCGTTATCTTGTATCTCATCATTTATTCGATTAGGGAAAAGATTCGGACGAGGAAACGAAAGAGAGAGAAACGAATATATATATGTAATTTATATTGCTTGCAATAATCTTGTTTTGTTTTCTAAAATTAACTTTCATTTGTTATATCTTTTGATTTTAAAGATAACAGAGAAACGGATGAGAGTCGGGATGAACTTGTGGTTATTTTCCCAAAAGGCTTGATATAATAACTAAATTTATTGAAAAGAACAATATTTGTCTTTGCAAAGTCCTCCGTCTGACAAAAGTACACTTGGTCAGTATCTTGAAGAATATTCCTGTAATCACGAATATAATGAATTTGGCTGGACACGAGCAATGGATGATGTGGAGCCTTCTGATGTTTTCTGGAAAAATGAAGTTGGTCATAGCCGGAAAGAAATTGTTGATTGCGAAAATGCTACTTGTGTTATCATAGATGAAATACAGATTATTTATGGGGGATCATACTCCATTCTTTTGGGATAAAATAAAACAACTTATGTCAAGTCATAGACGTAACAAAAATCTTAAGATATTTTTTCTTGGCGTATACGATCCAGTATATTCGGATCTGCTGACGCGTGCATTTTAAACATAATCTTAGTTTGGATTAGAAAAGGAAGGGTTTCAAGTGCTTATATCAAAATATATTCAGTTGTATTATACACTGGATAGTTCATGCTTCAATATTCTTGAAGACGTTAAGAAAAGCAACCTATAATTTCACTGGCGAACATCCAACATCCCAGTTTATGCAGATTCATTCATCACAGTTACATATTCATTATCATGAATTTACTGGTGATTAAATAACAGTAAGTATCTTGCATCATCAAATCTACGAAAAAATATAAGAGAAAGTTCCCGTGCTTTTTATTGAGTAAAAGATTGGGATCCAAGTGAATCAGAAGGTGAATTTGTTCTATTGTTTATGACTCGGATTCAAACCTTATTGCCAAGAAATTCTTTAAGGTAGGTGTTTTTGTTAAGGCTAATGAAATACAACTTACCCATTTTGTGAATAATTCTGTGCCACGTACTCCTCTAAATTTAAGATGCCTACTGTTACCTTTGACAGTTTTGGAGCAATTTACAATCCAAATTGAAAGATTCACTCGGAAAAAGTACTAGATCTGGTTTTTTATATGAAAAAACGTGGCAAATGGAGTAGTAATTTCAAATGCATCAATAAGTGCTGATGTTAATCATTTACAATTAATTCCAAACCACTATAACATAGATCTGACAAACTATATCTTTAAAAATATAATCTACTGCAAGATATCAAACATTATTAGAGCCCTGTGTTTGACTCACTTGGTTTCCTAGATTCTTACATTAATGGAGATTTCTGCTAGGGAGTTGAATTGACTCACGAGGGTCTTTTTCGAGGAAGCGTTTGGAACGATTTGACAAAAATTATGAAGAAATTCTGTTAAGTAAATGGGTCATACTCGACTTCCGACATAATTCAAACGGCTAAAACTGTTTTTATTTTTTCCGGAGTAGTTGCACTTCTGGTATGTTCTCTATGATTATGATTACAAAAAAGTTACTATCAAACATGACGGGCATGAAGTTCTTATTTTGAATGGTGATAATTAGTAACTTCATTGTAAATTATACTTGTTGTGTAGTTATACTTAATACTTCACATTGACATTACATACTTTTTTTTTCGTGCGATATTAAAACATTATCATATACAGTACATGTATAAAAAAATAAAAGCTCGAAACAACGAAACGTGGGCAGCTTTATTATTTTTTTGTAAAACAGGTTTAAAAAAAAATGAAAAAATGAACGAAATATATGACATATTTTCATACGCGAATCAGGCCATTTAATACTATTTCTTCACTCTCTCCATTCAACGAAAATTTCCATAGCTAATTTGTTTCTATCTTTATCATCATATCTTGAAATAAACTATCCCACCCATTACCTACATCTGATTTGGATGTGACAGAGTCCCCCTTATTGGGGATTACAGAAACCAGTATGGTATGATAATTGTTCGGTAATACATATAATAAAAAATCATAATGATATTAATTTGCTTAATTGAAACTTTTATCCAATAATCCATACCCAGTATGGATTTATGAATATTAATAATCCAGGAAATAACTATTGTAAAAAAAACCATACATTCAATACATAGAAAACCATATCATACTTGTTTCTGTTTATCCATACGTGTCTATATTATAAAATAACCATACATAAGCATTCTAGCTATATGTGAAAAATAATAAGACCGCGGGTGCGGGTGTACATTATATGGAAAATTCCTATTATTCATCCTAAAGACATTCGTACTTAACCTTTCCAGTATCGTTCATAAGCCTCACCGTTCTGGTTGTAAAATAATAAATAAATTTAGTATCTTTCGAAAAAAAAATTTTTTTTCATTAACCCTGCAAACGCCTTTAGCAATAGGGGTTGAAAAAAAAAAATACAAACAAACATAAGAAATCATGAAAATAACAAACAAAACTATATTAATAGCATTGGTAATGCTTATTCCTTTTAATTTGTCCCCTTCATTTATTAATTCTCCTGAGCAAAAATTTGGAATTGGATTAGCGGAAGTTCAATGTTGTGGAAGTAGGGTTTTTCCTACATTGATTAGGTTCCCTGATAAATGGGATTTCTGCTGTAGTAATGGTCCTTGTGATGGTGAATGTTGTAATTGTAAAGGTGGCTGTGTTAAATGTTAAAGAGATTAGGCGGGAACTAAAATTCACAAGAAATTCTGTATTTTTTTTTTCTCCTTTCTGCCTAGGTTTTGAGGGCTTTAGCATTCTTGCATTTCAGAACGTAACATCATTTTTTTCAATATATATAAATAGCAAGTATTTTGTAGTTTAAAATTATACTGTTAAATTACCAGCTATGACCTTTTAAAATGAAAAAATAAACACGATACGGTCTAAATTCTAAAATTACTTTTAATTGATTTTTAGCGTATCATTAAACTATCATTAACGTTAATGCTATTTTTAATATAAAGTTTTTTTTGCTATTTACAATATACTGATTTCCCCAAAGTATATGATTTATTGTGTAATAAAAATAAATTAACAGTAAAATATTTTTTGTCACTAAATAGCAATCGAGTCCTGAATCCGCACTGTTATATAGTTAAGTTTCGAATGACAATTTCAAAGTATTTTGATTAAAATAATGACTCAAACCTCGAAATTGTTTGAAGTAATTTCTTTTTATACATTTTAAATTCTCTGCGAAAAAAGAACTTTAATATAACAAATTACAGAAATTCTGGCTAAATATATAATAAAAATTATATAAATCAGATTTCTTTTAGTTTCACCTATTTTTTGTTAGCTATCAGGTGATATTTACCTCTAATCCTATTGGTTGGTAATTATAACAATTAAGGGGGACGTCTAAAGCGGAGCAGAATCACGTGATCATAGAACATATCTGTCACCCCCGCGTCACTCCTTCATTTTCCATTTTTCCTAAGTATTCTAGGGACTTAAATTTTTTCGATAGGTGAAATCCTATTTATCACCTGTTATTTGTCACATGCATAATTTCTTAATGCCATAATTCCGGCCAAAAATTTTACGAAAATCACGTGATTCTGCTCCGCTTTAGACGTACCCCAATTAAGGCAGTCGAATGATTTTGGTCGCTTACCATTTTAAGCATACAGCTAACATACCGGTACCTACCATACGATCCTTACTCATATTCCTGATAAAACCGGTTGATCTATTATTATATGTGTGCCCACCTTCTCATATATTTGAAGCTAGTGAATAAAAGAATCTATTTTTTCTCTTCTGAGCAATGTGAAAAAAAAATGCGCCAATTATTTAACGAGATCACAAATCTTTAAATTTTTAACAGATGAATCGGATAAATCAGATGAACTATTTATAGGTCTCTTGCTACAATGGTAACATTCCATGGCAGATAGTTCATCTACCTCCATCCAACCTTCAGCCGTTATTGTTTAATGTATGACTTAAATGCCTAATTTTATGTATGATGAACCGCTTCGCACAATTCACGCAATTATTATTTATATTTTAATTGTTAACAAGTAATTAAACCTAAGCTTTCCATTCTAATATTTTATTAAACTTAAAGAAAATAATTAAACGGCAAATTTCTTTCCGTAGAAACTATAAAGTGTACATATTTACCTTTAAATTTATATCCAACTTTTAAATTTAATTTTCTTGCATAATTTTAAGCAAAACAAAAAAGTATTAAAATATTTTAAATTATTTATAATAAATGTCTGCTTCGAAATAATTTAATAATTTTAGTAAAATTATATCCTTTTAATAACTGCGTATCGTATTACACCAAATAATAAACTACATATATAATAATTAAATTAAATACCTTTGCTAGTTGAATTGAAAAAAGAAAACTTTCGCATTATTGTTACTGTTATAACAAATTTAAATTATTGGAGAATAATCCACTTGAATGGAATCCAAAATAATTCAACAAGAGACAATTTTATATTCTCTTTCACAAATAGAACAGATCATCGAAGCGCAAAAATAGGTTATAATAATGTTTATTTTAAATTTTCTATTTATCATCATTCAAGTTAAGAATTTGGTTTAATCTATACTATTTAAATGGTATTAAATACTAAATTAGAGCTGAAAATTAGTTTATTTCCCATAAGTACTAATTTTATAAAAAAAAATAAATTGATATTTATAATAGAAAAACGCACATTAATTTTAGGTTATCCAAGAATTCAATATTTCCAAAACGGGTTATACCTATATTCATAGGATTTGGGAATTTAACTATAAAATGTTAGACATGACAATCATGATATCGCATGACTAATTATATAATTGTCACGCTATTTTATGATTTATAAGAATTATTAATTCTTTTTTTTTTTTTTTTTTGTTTTAAACATCTTTTCTTCAAACTAAATTTTTCAATAACTTCTCTTACAATATATTAATTTATTCAATTTCCCTTTCTATTTTATTCAATTTAACGTTTAACCATGGGTAATGTACTTTCCTTAATGGATCAATCAGAGGAGGAAAGTTACACTCAAAGATATAATTATTCGCAGCAATACCAAACGCAATATCCTCTTTATACGACGACAAGAAATCCGTCAGCACCGTACAATGATACACTTACATCAACCGAAGAAGTAAGTACCCGTCAAACATATGAACAGGCAAGATATGAAAGATCTAAACGTGAAAAGGCTAAACGTAAAGAACTAGAAATTTATGAACATGAACAGGAAGAATATGCAAGAAAATTGAGAGAACAAGAAGCTTTAGAGAAACTTAGATTACAACATGAAAGAGAAAAACATGAAACGCATTATATTAATGATGATGTATCATCACATCAATATATGGGGTTTGAAAGTAACCGAGATGTAAGACAAAATGTTGAATACGATGGGCATGTTTGGCGGGAAAGATTTGAACATGCAAGACATACTTGAAAGAGAGTGATTATAGTACAAAATGGATAAAGTATGTTATTATATTATTATGTTATCATTGTAAAAATATTTTTTTTTCGATTTCCTTCGGTTTATTGATTTTATTTTTCGTTCCGTATAATTCATGTTTTTGATTTGATTAAAGTCTTTTTTTTCCATAAAGAACTTTTTAAAATATTTATAAGATAGAAATGCTTATAATGATATTATTTTATTGAACTATAAATTCATAATAATAATAAGTTGCAAGATGAAATTTTTTATAATTTTAATAATTTACCAAAAATACATATTTCTTTTTGTTAACCTGTCTTATAACGAATAATATCAATTATTGCATATGTAATAAATAAATTTGTAAAAAGATTAAATAATTACGTTTAATTTCTTTTTAAAACTAAGTCTTTGTCTTAAAAAGAACGCACATATGTAAAGAGTCAACACATTAGAATATAAAAGTCTTAAATATAGTAATAGTAATTATTTTCCCTTGCAAATGTCAAATACAATGTAAGCTTATATACTTACTATATACAGTATTTTCTTTTTAAGTACGACAAAATCTGACAATATAATGCGTAAGTTCGAAATATCAAAAATGTTAAATAAGAAATGTCTAATCTTGGGAATAAAATATTTCAAATTAATATACAGTACAACTAGTTCTTCAATATTACAGTATACTGTAGGCGTGTAACCAGGAAATGGAATATTCTATTAAACCAATAGAATATAACTCCCTACGAGAATTTGCTATGGTTTCATCGTATTCATTTGCCATATATTTAAATATTGGCTGGTAATTTTTACCAGAATTAATTAAAATTTAAATGTGTAAAGCCGAAGAGTAACAGATGCTAAGTAATAATAATTTTACAATTATAATTGCAATTGAAAAAAAGAACTTAATCCAACAAGGGCTTTTAAATAAATGAAAATTTTGAAAACGATGAATTTATTTATATTACCAAAACATTTAAATTTTTTTGAATAACATAATTAAAGGATAATACTTGAATGGAATTTCCAAGTATCCCTCATGCCCAAATCAAAAATGCAATTTAAAAAAAAAAAAATTACATACATATATTCCCAATAATAATCATGTGGTCAAGGTCAGTAAGCGTGATAGATCTGATTGCACAGAGTTCCTGCCAGGGTAGTTTCCTCAAGATTGTTTGTATGCTTCGCTCACCTTCGTCCTGATGAATCGATAGTTTATAAATAATTGCATTTGCATCCAAATTTTATGTATTTATTTGTTTAAAATACATTTATGTAAATAATAAATTGCTTCGCACTTTTTTTAATTGTCAAACCATATTTTATACATTGTTAAACGGTTTGGGTAATAAATAACGAACGAACAATAAATTATATAATATGTAAATTATACAATATAAAGCTATTTAACTATTTAACCATTATATTTAAATAAGAATGCCAAAAAAAAAAAATAAATAAATAAAACGTAAATTCATGGTGCACATTTGTCTTCTAGTCGAAGTCCTAATCATAATTCTGATTCTGATCTACGCTCAAATCCAACTACTGTATACAAACCCCAAGGTTTAATTTTACTCTTAGAACTCGCTCTTAGTAAATTGATATATCTGCCTTTATGACTGATCCTGATGAACGATTTATAGAAATCATATCTGTATATAATAAAAATCACATTTAAACATTTTTTCTTCCATATTTATTTAAATATTAACTTTTACTATATTTGTGAGATTATTATTTAGTACTTTTAATTGTTTATCTTTCAATCATGTACTAAAAGAAAAAGTTGTTATTCAAACAACACAAAAAAATTGACTACTAGGAGGACAGATAAATTACTTCCAATATTTCTTCATCGGAACTTCCCTCAAACTGTAATCTTTATGTTTTTGTTTAGGTTTGTTATGGTCGACAAATATGAGAAAATCTTATGTTTCTCAGGAGAAAAGTCCTAGGTTCACGAATCAACAAGTAAATCAAGTAAATCATTATCACGTTTGTACATTTTCCCTAGTGGTCCGAAAATCTGATAAATCCGGATTGAAGTCGGATATCCGCATCCGATATTTTTAAGCGAATGGATCCGTTAACAAATCTGGATGGTAATCTTAGATGCCAATCCAGATGATATTTTTTTATCTTTTTTCACATTCACGGATTATCCGTTAAATTCGGATTTGGATGAATTCTCAGATTGATCCGAATAGATTCTAAATAAAGGATGAATCCATCAATTCGGATTGGATCCGATGATTCATTATAAATAGCAGCATAAATTTTACTGACAAATTACTTTTTTTTTTATTATGCATACAAATACTTTCTTCTCTTAAAGACTGTCAATTTTTTTCCAGTTAACGATAACATAACGAACTTCTTTGGTAATATTGATATCGACATTAGTAACTTTACCATTGGACTCTTATCTGGTAAATGAAAAGGATGCTTCAAACTAATGAACATATCATTTGAAACTTTGGAAGTTGATATTAAGGAAGAAGATGAATACAAGCTCAAATTATTTTTCGAACAACCGAACAAGATATTGCAAAAAACTTGAGAGCAAGAAGTTGAACTGTTTAATAGTTGTAAATTTAATATTTTCAGTACATCCACCGTCTAAGTGTCTCGTCAGGTGTAGTGACTTTTCATGTGACCTTAGTCATCTTCCCAGTATCGCCACAAAATTTTTCCACCCCACGTGACCTTAAAATTTGTCACCGGTGTTACACCCCTGTTTTCCATTTTTACTATGTATTTCAGGGACAGTTTTTAAAAAATCCTATTTGTCACGCATTATTTGTCACATGCTTAATTTCTTAATGCAGGCCGAGAATATAATAATGCCGGCCGAAATCACGTGGGGTGGAAATTTTGTAGTCATATGCAAATCACATGATTCAAATACGATGACAAGGCAGTTTATTCTTTTTTGTATGTAATTTTTATAACTTGTTTTATATATAATTACTTTAATAAAATTGAATACAATCATTATTAAGTTAAAAAAAATTAATAACTAATTTAAACATCTTTTTCCTTTCATTTTACACAAATTTTTGCAAAATTTTCACACTTCTTTATTATATTTTCCTTTTTGTTCAACAAATATTACCTTATGAAAAAATATTTCTGATTAATAGAGCTTTTTATTTTATATTAGAAATCTATGTGTTTCACCTTAGTAAACAATATTTTTTGAAATAAAAAATATCTTCTTTTTAAAAAATTTTTTTTTTCTTTGGTATTTTTCTTTTCATTTTATACTAGGAAAGGAAAAACATTGTAGGTCAATTTTATTGGTGTACATTCTGTTAAAAGTTGCCTATTTTATTTTATTGATCTTACAAATATATACCAATCAACACTTTTTAAATTGCACTATTGATTAACATTTATTATTATCAACAACATGATCATCTTTAGGTTCCATGATGATTGACTTTATGTGATATTTTTTATTATTCATAAACAAATTATTATAGCTCACATGTAACTTTTTATTAACAATGTAAGATTCTTGAGGAATGGCTTTTTTTAACATTTATAACATTAGATATTAGTTCAGTATAATATTAATAGTTACCACTATACTATGGCTGATGCGAGAAGGGTTATCATTTACCAATTTAAGTCACTGGAAAAAAAGGATAAAGTTTAGAATAGAAAGATCACTATTGATTATACTTCTTTATACCACTAGGTTCCTTCAGGCTAGTAGCATAAAGTCATCTTGCAATGGAAGTAATTGCCTGAATTACAAATTTTTCTTAATTTACTATCCTTATTAAGAATTAATTAAGCACAAATTGGTAGTAGTAAAATTGCCCTTCTGAACTAATGAGTGTAGAATTATTCTAAATTAAAACTATTCTAAACTAGTTTAGAAATTTAAAACTTTCTAAACTAAAAAATAAAAGTTGATCTTTATTTTCAAATCTAATTTAAATTAATTTTAGAGTTTTAAATTAGTTTTTAATTAGTTTTAAATTAGTTTTTAATTAGTTTTAAATTAGTTTTTAATTAGTTTTAAATTAGTTTTTAATTAGTTTTAAATTAGTTTTAAATCAAATTTAAACTTTCAAATTAAGTTTAAATTAATTTTGAACTAACTTCTATTAAAAAAACGTGTATTTACTTTTACTATATTAACACATATTATCATTTTTTATTGTGTTTAGCTTGATTAATTAAAATTCTATAAATAAATAAATAATTTCTATAAATAAAAATTTATTATCCGGACCTATTTTTCAAGGTTGTTACAAATAAAACATGTAATAAGATATTACAATTAAATTTATCCTATTTATTAAATGTAGAGTTTCACTTATAAACTATTAGATATTAACATTGTTAACTTAATAAGTTTGGTTTATGTTGAAAAGCACTTACTAATTAATAAATAATATAAAAATTGATCTTTTATGTATATTTTGTTTGCAGGTTCGAAGTGTTTATTAATGGATTTGTATTTGACATAATTTATAAATATTTTTATTTTTGATGAAATGTAAGAATATTAATAAAAATAATTTAATTGAAGTGTTTTATTAATTATTTGTATTTGATTATAATAATTTTTAAACATATTTATTTATTAAATAATAAATCACAAAAAAATAAATATCAGATATTATTTATCTAATGACTAAATTGATCGATAAAGTGCAGTTTTACTGCTAACCTAAAAAGTAAATAAATAATGTAAGGTATAAATAATGGCAAATTGCCAAATTGTCATACATAGCAGTGTTTGATAAATAACTTAAAATGACAAATGAATCAAATGACAAGTTATTTGTCATTTGTCATATAAAAGTCAAATGACCAGTCATTTAAGTCATTTAACCAATATTAAATTTTTTTAAAGTTTTTATTAATAATCTTATTTAACATAAANTAAAGAAATAAAATATAAAAAAAAATCTTGTCTATATATGTAACAAAAAATTTTTAATAGTGGTAAAATGTTTTCACATCACGTGATTTATGATTATATAATTTTGTAGCAAAAAAATTCTAACTATTTTTTATTTGCTTTTTCAAATTATTTACCAATTTAACAATTTTCTAACTAAAGTTAATATTGTAATTATTTTTCCAAATTTGCAATATTGCAAAATTTTGCATCAAATTGCATATAGTAATCCACAATTCTGCAATTCCAATCATGTGATTTGTGTAAAATACAAAATCACAAATTACTCAAGATATAGTGATTAGATTTTAATAAAATTTATATCATTCAAATCCTCTCATTAAGACAAATCAAATAGTGTAAATGTTATCATTTTAACATCAATATTGACAGAGATATAACTACATAAACATTTAACAAATTTTGGAAACAAAACATGATCTAATGATTGGATTTTAATGTAATTTATACCATTCGATTCGTCTCAATGAGCAGATTCAAATGGTGGTAATTTCATTATTCTAGCATTGATATTGGCGAGTTATACTTTAATAAATTTATAATATACAATTTCAGCCAAAATTATGTTAATTTCGACTGAAATTGTGGAATCAGATCAATTTTCACAATTATCCGCAATATCGCAGACCCATCTTTACATACAGTATGTACATAAATAATTATTTTTCATAACCATTTCCATTGGATTATTTCCTNACCATTCCCATACAATCTAACAAAAAAGAAATTTATTAACTATATTGCAANACTTCATATTTTAATNATTTTAATTAATCTAATTTTACTTTACTTATTAATTTATTTAAAATTTTTATTTCATTCAAATTTCTGATTACTTAATACTTATAAATCATGTGATTCTGATAAATTGTCCAATAATCTTTNTATATTATAATNACAAATGACCAAATGACAAATGATTGATGTCATTTGTCATAATCCTAAATCATTTGGCATTTTTCATTTTACAAATAATCTAAATAACAAATGCCAAAGGATTTATAATCCTTTAACCAAATGACTTCTAATCTGAAAAATGGTCAAATGACCAGGTCATTTTTGAATACTGATATATAGTAGTTGTATTTTTAATTCTCTATATAAAAAATGTCAGACATATAGAATTATTTTTAAAAAATTAAAAATGATAATAATATTGTTTTATCAATAAATTATCAATTATGTAAAGTAAAATATGGATTATCATCTTCTATAACTATACTTTAAAGATATTTACAAAGTATTTATGATTCTAAACAAATAAAAGTTCTTCATATACTTATACTAAACAAATTTATATTACAGCAAAACTTATATAATGGATTATAATGGATTTACAACCTTTTAATATTATTAAACAAAAACAATTTCAATAGTTTAGACTCATATTATGTTTTACCATGCAGACAAACTATAAAAGAANAAATAACTGCATTGTTTTTACAAAGAAGAACAAATATTATATCAGAAATTAATAATTTTACAACAAAAGTTACATTGACTACTGATATATGATCTTTAAATTATAATAATATAGCTTTTTTAGGAATTATAATGAATTATATCAATGATGATTAAAAAATAAAAAAATGTTTACTAAATTTTATTTCCATAGAAGGATCTCATATAAAAAGATTTAATTTTAATTAAATTATCTAAGATTTTATAAGATTTTAATATAAGTAATAGAATTATATCACTTACAACTGACAATGGTAGCAATATGTTAGTATGTGGAAGAGAATTAGCTAATGAGCTAAAAACAGAATTTTTTAATTTTGAATTTTCTCATAACAGATGCATTGCATATATAATTAATTTAGCAGTTAAAGATAGATTGAAATAACTTGACTCTTTTATTATTAAGTTATGAAAATTTGTTATCAAAATATGAAATTCTCAATTATTAATTGATGACCTTAAAAGTATTTGTAAAATTAAAAATAAATAATTTCTTATACTAATTTAAGATGTTGATACAAGGTGGAATGTAACATATAAAATAATTAAAAGACAAATTTTTATATGAGATGTAATGGAAATTCTTGTAAGTACTCATACTAATGTATTGGGAAATTTATATCTAACAGATACTGAATAGGCAAAAATATTGGTATATATTTTTAAATTTTTATTTCTAATTTTAAAAATATGCAAAATGATCATTATATATTATTTAATTGAGAAATATATCAGATATCTATTTTTCCTTTTATTTTTTAATTAATGCACAGAGCTATTAAATTACTTTCATCATCATATTCTACACAAGGTGATTTGCATCTATCCTTTTTAGGAATGTTAGCTTCTTTGTAAAAATATCAGCAGGATATAGGTCAAAATAATATAATCAATATAATATACAGCAAACTTGAAATATATTGGAATGGGCATTTATCTAATTTATTGCTATTTTTGCTATACTTAACTCATGCTACAAACTTACAACTTTCAATAATCAGGAAGAACGCAACAATTATATCAACCATTTAAAAACTTTATTTAATTCATACACAACAAATTCTNATATTATACCCAATAATATACCAGATATAATAAGTAAAATTACTTTACAAAATTTGTACAATTATTTTTAAATATAATTAATAATAATCAAGTTTTTGTGAAAAATTCAAAAGAATTCCATAAAATTGATAATTATTTAAATGTATCAATGATCTCAACACTGATCCATTAATTTGGTGGAAAACTCATCAAAAAGAGTATCCTATACTTTCTTTAATAGCAAAAGACTACCTAATTATACAGGTCACAAGTGTTCCTTCAAAGTAAGCATTTTCTATAGTAAGAAATGCAATTACACAAACTAGAAACAGGTTGGATCCTAATACTACAAGAGCAAGTTTATGTTTTAAAAGTTAGATTGAAAATAAAATAGAAATTAAAGAAAGTAATAGTGATAATAATGGTGATAATAATGATAATACTCATAATGATAGTGATAGTAATAGTGATAGTAATAGTAATAGTAATAGTGTAGTAATAGTGGTAGCGAAAGTATTAGTGATAGTGAAAATGATTAGTGAAAATAAAATAATTTTTATTTTATTTTTATTTTAATTATTATTATTAACATAAAATATAATCTTAATCTTCTGGAAGTATTAAAATCATAATTTTTATTACTTTAAAAAAAACTAAAATTTTACAATCATAAATAAAACTTATAAGATTAATTTTAAAATCTTTATTTAATATATAAAAAAAATTATATTACATGAAAAAAATAAATAATTTATTATTCAAATAATTCATCATAAATATTCCATCGAAGCCAGAATTATTTCTTTGAGGTTGAAGCAGCGAAGCCTGCAAAAAAAAGAGTATTAACAAAAGAAAAATTTCCAAAAATAATTGAAAACTTATAAAGAGTTTAGTTAAGTAAAAATTAACTAACATCCACTGATCNATAAAATCTACAAAAAATAAATAAAAGAAATTAGAATCAATTAATAAAAAAAGAATCAAAACATATAATGTTCATTATTAATAAAAAGGAAAACCAAAAATATTTCCAATATCAATAAAACTTACAGAAGTGTAAGTTGAAAAAGTCAACTTTCAGTCATCTAAAATTTACAAAAAAAAAATAATAAAGTTAAAACTAATCAGTGAATGAGAGTCAAGATACATAAACTTGTTAATTAGCAAAAAGAAAATTCAAAATGATAATCCAAAAAGCACTTTCTAATACTAACTAAAACTTACCAAAGTCTAAATTAAAAAAGCTAATATCCAGTCATTTACAAACAAAAATCTACAAAAAAAAATAAATAAAATTAATGAAAAAGGTCAAAATACATTTAAAATTTTGTTAATTAACAAAAGAAAAAGAACTCTATCAACTCCCTAATAGTATAATACTAGCTAAAAGTCTTTAAATTTACTAGAACTTTAAGCCAAAAAGAATGCTATTTCAAAAGTCTTCAAGAAAATGAAAGAAATTATCCAGACTTTATAATTGGTTTTATAGAGCTGTACAAATCATATGATAGTACAGACAAAAATGGAAGTCATGTTAATCATATTTGAATTTTTTTTAGTAGGACTGCAGTCCGGATCGTGATCTTATAGGATCAATTGGTCCTAATCTGCAGTCCAGTTTTGGATCACAGACCAACTAAGACTAGACTAAGACTGACTGAACTAGACCATTAACATCTCTAACTAAATGTTTCTTTTTTTTTTTTGTAGATTTTCTAGGAATTCAGAATTGGAAAAGAAATGTAAGTTTCATAACATTTATTTTGTTACAAACTTCATTTTTATTTTTTTTCTTTGTATAGAAATGTTCTAACTGAATATTTCTCTTTTTTTTGTAGGTTTACTTCTGAACTTGAGAAACTGAAATGTAAGTTTCGTAATAAATGTTTCATTATAAAACTTTATTTTTTTGTTTTTTTAAGAAATGTTCTAACTAAATATTTCTTCTTTTTTTATAGGTTTGCTCTTAAACTTGAAAAATTAAAACATAAGTTTTATAATGAATATTTTATTATGAAACTTTATTTTTTCATTTTTTTTCTTTATTAAAAATGTTCTAACTGAATGTTTTTTTTTTTTTTGTAGATTTGGTTTGTTCCTTGAAATTTAGGTTTTTAGAAATCAGAAATATAAGTTTTGCAACTTAGCTGCGAAACTTAGTTTATTTATTCTTTTTTATGAGAAATGTTAATTAATATTTTTCTTTACTTTTTTGTATGTTTCGGGTTTGGGTATTGGAATAGAATAGTTAGTTAGTATAGTATAGTTAGTATATCTAGAAAGAATTTGTAATTTAATTAATTTAATACATTTTTAATAAATGAATATAGTTTAAATATAATAAAATCAATTAACAATACTTTTATTTATTAAATGTAGTTAATATATACTAAAATTTATATTGTTATACATATTTTTCAACATTTTTATATGCATTTTTAACTAATAATATGTATTTTTCAACGGCTAATCTAGTATTGTTATATGTATTTTTAAACTGCCATTGTTTTACTGTATATTGTTATACACTTAAAAACATATTGTGCAATATATTTTTAATCATATTAGTTGATAAAGGGTTTATTGTGCAACACTTTTTTGGTGTTAAGCAACACATGATATATGTTTACACATTATATGCCTGTTCAAAATTTCCTGATGGAATTTATGATTAAATTAATTAAGTTTTATGTTTAATTGAGTATAAAATATGAGAATGTAAGATTTGAAATTAAAAATTACATGTTATATAATTTTGCCATTAATATATTGATATTCTAAAATTACACTTTGATTAATCTTGATGTAATACCCAATATCTCTTTTCAGTTTTTTGCAATATAGTAGGTGATTTGGCCCAAAAGATTGTCCTTTCCTACATCTAATATTCCAAAAAGACAAATTTACTTAACCAATTAGGATTAAACTATATAAACCTTCTGCATCTTATGATCTGATTATTCAATAAATATATATAAATATATATATTAGTTTTAAATAGTAAGTTATTAAATATTTTTTTTATTCTCTGAAAGTATGAGCACACTGTAATAAATTATTTTTAAATATAAATATACTTTATTTAATTAGATGCTTTAAAGCTTAGATAGGATTAGAAAAACTTTTAATAGAGTAGAGGTGCGCTCCGGTGAAATCCGTTCAATCCGTCATCCGATCCGATCAAAAAACGGAT
>QKYT01000443.1:14547-62561 GCA_003550305.1 Glomus cerebriforme | reverse complement strand
TCACTAACATTCCTTTCATTTCTTTTCTTTAGAGAATAAATAGATTGCTTTATTGTATCATAATTAAAGTTAAACTGCATTGAAGTAAAAAAAAAAAAAAAAAAGTGTGTAAATAATAATATATATAATAAACGGATTCCGGATTCAATCCGGATGGATTGGCAAATTTTTAAATCCGATCTGACGGATTATTGGATCAGATTCAATCCGCTTTTATCAGATCGCGGATTGGAAAATTCCATTCGGATCACATCTCTAAGAGTAATAAAACTAGGAGAAATATGACCATATTACAAAAATCTGATCCTATTTAATAATTTACAATAAAAAAGTTTATCGCTATTCCGAGTCTTTATAATGCACATAAAACTTTGAATATATGCAAAAAAATTCAAGAATAAATTAATCACTTATTTCTGTGATACATAATGTCATTTAATTAATGTTACAGCATATTTATTTATTAAATTCTGAATCAATTATTAAAAAATATTAGTATACAACTTATGGAATATTTTTAACTAGTTTAAATAAATAGAAAGTTAGCTCATATTTTTGAACATGTACATTGTCGCATTATCACATTATAGGTGCAATCATGAAGAATCTTTATGATCAAAAATCACATGAGTATTCAAGCAAAATTTTTTATAATATATGCAAGAAATAAATACAAAAATTCAGGTCTCTGCCCTGAAGTTACTACATTGTCCATTAGCCTATCTATTCCTCCATGAGATTACATTTTCCTCTACATGAAATACCACTTTTTCATCTGTCACAATTCCTTATACTTTATTAATATTGTACTCATATTTGTTTACGTTTGTGAGATAGTGAAAACAATTTAAATCTTTTTTTCAGATAGTAGCTTAATCATATTTTGTCATAAAATTTCAAATAAAAAAAATCATATGTACATAAACAATTGTTCATACCAATCATTTTGTCAAAACATAACAAATTTTATATATTAATGATAGCGGACTATTATACATGATTATTCTTTTTCAAAATACCCTTAAACCCATTGCTTCTTCATCACCAGCTTCTTCTCTACATCTACCCTATCCTTTAATAATCCTATGATAATTTCCATTACCCGCTTCACATTTTTATACAACTTCTTTTCTTTTTCTGGACCTTCTTCTAAGATAGACTTGGTAAAGCATATATTAAGGGAATTTTTACTTGTACAAGATATCCCATCTGAGATAAAAAAGAATAAAATACTATTCTGTAGCTGTTGTAATGATATCATAGTTGAAGTTATTTCCAAATGCTTTGCCTAATTTTCATTTTCTCATATTTTTATTCACCTGTAATGCACTTTCACATTGAATCAAATTTTGAGCAAAACCTATAACCACTTGATGTAGCTTCCTTTCTGTAATGCAAATAAGTTCCTCGAGGACTTTGATTGCATAATCAACTTGACCAGTACTTTCTTTATTAATAACTTCAAGTTTAGGTGTCAAGATAAGCTTTTTTTTGGTTATTCTTTTGATGATATAGAGCGAAGTGTGAAGAATGGTTAAAATATACTTATATTAGCAAGCATAGTCCCCATATTTTTCAGCCTATGCTTTATTTCCTTTATACATTATTGCAACTCTTCGTCTTTATCTTCGAATGGATAAGTTGCTTAGAAAAGTAGAAAAAAAGTTAAGTCTTAAATATGTACTAAATATTAAGAATAACTATATTAAAAACTTAGTGGAAATTAATGGATTGTACCTATACCATTACCATCTATATCATACTTTTTTAACACCTTCTTCAAACTCCTGTCGGTATGAGAAGAAGGCATTTTTCTTTTTATCCTTATACTTCTTAGTGAAGTTGGCAAGAACAGTCACAGGTCCATCTAATATTTCATAATGTTTAAATTCTTCTTTAGTTGTTTTAAGAAAGGCATGACCTGTTATCTTTTGCTTGCAAATTATCTCAAAGTCATCATCATTAAGACTTAAGTTCTCTTCCTTTTGTAAATATTTGATAAGATAGAACCTCTATTTTATATTTTTTAATTTCGTCTACTAACAAGACCATCTTATTTCTAGCAATAGTAGATATAATGTTACATTTTTATAAAGATAATAGCATTAATATAGATTTTTATATTACACAGATATTACATCATTACACGTGACTTATTTTTTTAATAATAATAAAATAAACATTGCTGGAACAACTAATATATAAGTTTAATTTCTCTTTTTTTTTCATTTTATTATCTCTCCTCAAGTTCAATATTATACTAGATGGCTATGCCTAATCTAGTTTTTTTCTAGTTTTAGGTAAGGTGACCCTTTTCGGAAGGTTTATCTAACATTATAATCTTATATCAACAGGATTTTTTATAATCCCAGTATTCGATGTACAGTTAGTAGGTTACAAAAAGTGACTGATTACCTTTTTCTTTTTGATATATGCAAAAATTAATATATTGCACAAACCTGTTTAGTGATCTACATATTTTTGTCATACAGGAATACATATATTATAGCTCAGTTAATTACTGCTTCAGACTGTATATGGCCAAAAGCTAATTTATTAAATCCTAATTATTATTAACTAGTAATAATCTGAGAATACTATTATTAATAATATCAGCCTGATTAAAAGGTTCTAAAGATATCAAATAATCTTGAAATGTAAAAATAAAATTGTCTGGAATATCAGTACCTATGATCATTGAAAGAGACATATTATTATTATAGCCATCTTTATCTTCTAATTTGAAACCAAAAGATTCAGACTCTAATTTGATTTTGGAGTTATATTTTCTAAATCAGAATAGTATAGTGGCTGTTACCTATAAATTACACTAATTTGAAATTTTGCACATGTATCACAAGCATCATAATTCTAGCCAGCATTATAAAATTTTTTTTATATTACACAAAATTCAGAATTGCATCAATCTTTTCGTTTATATTAAGCTGATCATCATATTTGTTTTTCACATTATCCAAAACTTTTTTTTTTGTCTTTGTTTGGTAAATAAATTTTATCCTATCTGCTGTTATTTTTATCTTCCAATTATTATCAACTTATAATTTCTTTGCAAATTTTCTATTGTTATCTCATTTTTGCTTTTTAACTATAGATTTTCTCTTTAATAAATGAATATCATTATTAAAATTGGTAAAATTAATCAAAAGCATGGAAAAATTAAGATGAAATTTCAAATTTTATATGAAATTTCACTTAAATATTACTAATCCTTTAGTCTAAAATTTTCTATTTTTAATATATGCTATTATAAAAAATTCTTAGATTTTAAATTATAATAGCCCCAAAAATTTTATAATATCTTAAAAAAATAAACTGATAAAAATGTTAAGCATATATTGATTTATAATTTTATCAGTTTAAATTTGCCAATAATTAATTTAATTTTAATTTATAAATTTTAAAGTCATATGACTTTTGTGAAGTTTATAAGTGACAGCCATCATAATAATCTTCATTGAAGTTTTTAATATGAATATTTGGACTAAGTGAAATAAGCAGATCTATAGATTTTTTGCTAATATTTTTACACTTCTCCAAATTTAAAAATTTTAAACTGAGACATAAATGAGCAATTTCTTTAATAGTCATACTGATAATATTACAATAGCCAATATTAAGATATTGGCAGGATCAGATAATATTACAAATTAATAGTTCAGTAATGAACTGATATCTTTTAAAATCAAAATATTCTAATTTATGATATGAATGAGCTATTATTTTAATAATCTCATCACCAATATCATTATGTCAAATCATTAAGTATCTTAAATTTAAAGATCCTTTGATAATAGCTATAATTAATACATCATTCTGCAAAGCTATGATATTACAAAAATTAAGATACTTTATATTGAAGCATCTTCGCATTAAATAAGAATCATTGATTTGTCCCTTACTAAATGCAATATTGAGGTTTTGTAAATTTGGGCATAAGTTTATGATGCAATTTATAGATTTATCAGTAATCCTATACGCTTCAGCAAAATGTAACTCTTACAAATCATAATAACTTTTTGCAATTTTAAATAAAGATTTATTGGTAATATTTCTGCAATAAGAAGTATTTAAAATATTCTAATTTATAACATGATTATGCAATTACATAGTATAGTCCTTTATCAGTTATTGCTTAAATATTTCATAAATTGAGATATTTCAAATTAGAATATGATTTTACTATTATAATTAGTACTTTATTTCTGAAATTTATACTTTCTTTAAAATCTAAATGAATTATATTTGAAAATAAATCCACAATGTCTTTTATTTTTTTATCTGAAAGTGAGTTACATTCGATCTATAAGCGAGTTCATTCACTTTACATATTAGTTTTATAAATCCTTTCAGCTGAGTATGACTTTTTGCATTATAATCATATCCATTTGAAAAATAATATCCATATTTCACATCATTTTCTTTTAACTCAATATATTTTCATAAAATAAGAAAACCGCATCTATACCACAATTGGCAAATAAATAAAGTAAAATAAAGAAATTTATCTATCACTAAAAAATGTAAAACCTGTTTCAATAGTCCTGATATATTAAAAATACTTGTATATATTATAAATACTTTACAGAAATATACTGAAAAACAGTATATACAGTATATACTAAAAAATAGTATACTTTATACTATATATACTGAAATATGTTTTATAGGATATGTGACTAATTTTTATATCAAAATAATTTTTTACATTATAAAAATTGATAAAAAAATAAAATATTCATTGCAAAATCAATATATTTACTTTATTTTTTATAAAAATCTTATAGAAGACTAATTTTTATTCTAATTTTAAAAGTAATAAAAGAATAAACTAATATTATTTTACATTTTTTTTTTTGAATAAATAGCATTTCTTATTCAAATTTTTTATATTAATTTGCTAGATTATAAAATATTTGTAATTTGTAAAGTATTTTAGTAAATATTTTATACTAAAAAAATTATAACTAATAATAAAATATATAAATGTTACTGATATATAAATTATATTATAATAAATAAATATTTTTTTTATTTAAAAATAATATAAATAATAAAAGTAAATTTACTTTTTAGTTTTTCATAATATTTTTAGTATAATATAAAAATTTTAGTAACTATTATATAAAATAAATCAGAAAATTGGCAGCTTTTTTTAAAAAATTAGCAGTTTTACTTGAATTATATATAATATATACAGTATATGTTAAAATACAGTATATTAGCATAATAAAATAAAACTTTTTTTCTATTATATATATCATAGATTCTAAGAAATTTATACAAAAAATATAAAAATAATTTAGTACATTTAAAATTTTTTTTTATAGTACATTCAGTTTTATATTACTTTATTTATTTAATAATTATAAAATAATCTATATTATATACTTTAGCTTTAAGGGCTAATTATTAATGAATTATATTAAACTAACCTTAGTATACTATTTATTTTTCCAGTATTTTAAACCCAAAAATAAAATAATCAAATAAAAGAATTAAATTAGAAAAAATAGCTACAAAAAACCTAAAGTAAATTTAAGAAAAAATATTAAATAATATTTTAAAAAAAATGTTTTTTTTTTAAAAAAATTCTTTGCAAACTTTTTATTTACAAAGATTTAAAGTTAAGTAAAATTGTTTTTTTTCTTATAAAATTTTTTATTACTTTTTTTTGATTTTTAAAAGAGATAAATCTTATATAAGACTAGATAACTTAGAATACTAAACACTTTCAGAGATATTATTTTAAGTTATCCAAGAGTTATAAAACAAAATTTGTAAATATATTTAAAAATATTAAAGCATAAATTATTTAATAAATATTAAATAATAAGAAAATATTTTTGCTTAAAATCCTAAAGCCTATTATTATAATAAATAAAATTTTCAAGAAGTATTTTTGTTTTATAAAATTTTTGGTTAAAATTTTTTAGAAAAAAGTGGTTCTAAAAAATTCTTAACAATATATTATTATATTTTTATATTATCTTTAATTATAATAATTTACTAAAAAATATAATTATAGTATTTAAGATTAAATTTATACATTTTTTTTATTTAGATATATAATGCATCACAAACGTGACTGAATACAAATAAAATTTATACAAAGAAAATAAATTGAGGCTGAACCTCCATTTCTTTAAGATTAAGAAAAATGTTTCTATTTAATCATTACAATTAATAAACATTTTATATATTATCTGTTATTAATCAGTTATTTTTTATTACATAAATAATTAAATAGTTAGATATTTTAATAAATTAAAATTTTTTTAATATCATATAACTTATTGTTATTATCACGTGATAATTTTCCAAAATAAAATAAATAAATAAATAAAGTATATTTATAAGTTTTAACAAAAATAAAAGTACCCAAGCAAAATTATACAGATGAAATGATAACTATTGGTAATTAAATTGCAACTGAAATTGTTCATCTTTCAAATACAAATAATAAATACAAAAATTAAATAAATATAGCAAATTTCTTATGTGGCCAAAATTATCCATCTTTCATAAATACAAAAATTAAGTAAATAAATAAAATGAATTTCTTATATAGCTGAAATGATGATCATTAGTTAATTTAATTGGCTTCAAAATGAGATCATGGCAAAATGGTGATTGTTCATTATTTGGTAAATTAGTAGAACTTTGAACTGAAATGAATTAGCAGTAATTTTTTTGAAAATATATAATAAACAACTTTATAAAAGTAACAAAAAAGCAACAAGAAAATAACTTTACAAAAGCAATAAATTATTTTATTAAAAATTTAGAATTTTAAAAACCAATATACTCAAATATCATCATTTAGGTGCATATTTTGTCCAAAAACACAACAAAACTGCATATAGTTAACATATTAACTATTGTTATCTAGTAGTGAAGAATTGAGCCTTATTACCAATGTTAGTAATATGTCGTTAGACAATGAAGGATTTTTTCAGAAATCCACAAAATGAAATTAACAATGAAAATGAAGTAAGTTTGTAAAAAGTATAAATTTTTTAATATTTTTAGTACAATTAATTCTTAATATTTTTGTTAAAATTAGACCAATTATAAAAATCATGTCTATAAAAATAAGAATTTTTCAAATTATAAAGATCAGAGTTTTTATAGTTATGAAGGTGATCAAAGTTTTTGGATTACGAAGATAATCAGAGTTTTTTAAGTCATACTTTTAATACTATTCAAAAGAATTATAATAAACTCTCTATAATTGTACCCCTATAATTTTCATAAATAATATATTTAGGAGAAAATAATTAGCTTGGAACTAAATTAGAGGGAATCAATGAAGTTTGATGAAATTTTGATAAGAATAAATCATTTATAATTAATTAGTCTAATATAAATCTCTCCAGAAAATTATTGTCCATTTTATATTCTCTGCTTTCAAACAAAGCCATACATATCTTTGGTAACAATATGACATCTATAAAGTTATTGAGGTACGGGTATATGTGCAATAGTGGTAGAGAATTATGGTTATATGATGATGTTAAGAACACAGAGCTAACAATCAGTTGAGCTTCAGAATGGGATGGGGCATTTTGTATTTTAGGGTTTGCTTTTTAATTTCTTAAATTTATTTCTACGTTGCAATTTAAACTATAGTGGTGAGTGATCAATGCAAAAGAAAATTCAACAGTTTAGTGACAGATTATAATGTACAGTACTATAAGTAATTTAACTACATATTATTAATAGTTCAATATTTTAAACATGTTCAATATTTTAAATGTTGACGTTTTTAGAATATGGAATTATACATACAACTAAGATTGCTTGTCTAAACTTTGATAAAATCAAACATTTATGCACTTTATGATGATGAAGAACTACTATAAGACATACTGTTCATGATGATAAGATCCATGACTTGTGATGTTGTGATTTTGGTATTAAGTCATATTAATTATGTCAAAAATAATAAACAAAGAAATTTATTGAATTTATATTACAAATTTTTATGTCCCATTCATTATTTTGAAAACATAAAGTATAAAATGGGAGTAACTTTATTATTTTTGTGATAAAATAAGAGGAAATTATGACATGCTTTCAAGAAAGGGAGTACGCGGATCCCAGACGAGTTCCTGTATCATATTATTTCTCCCACTCAAATAAACCTTTTCTATTGCTATCAAATTTTCGCAACCATTTCTACATTTCATGTCTATATCACTCCTTTTCATAGGAAATTGAAATTTTGACTTTCTGGAGATGAAATTTGGATCTATTACAAAATTTTGGAGCAAAAATCAGTGATTTTATTCCAATTTTACCAATATTTCATTTCCCTCAAATCTGAGAAACTTATTGTAAATTTTGTATCGTAAGATAGAATTTTAATACATTCGAAAATTTTTGTTCAATCTGTTCACGTTAATATGCCGAAATCGACAAGTGTTGCAGTTTTGCGCTAAAAATTTGGGTTGAATAGTGCCAAGATTCGCTTGATGATGCAAAGTTTGATTGCTTAAATATTTTATTTGATTTTTTTTTGTTTTATTTGTACCAGGCGGATAAAAGGATACAATAACAATCTCAACTTCTTTTATATGAATTTCAGTCTCGAATTTATAATTCACCTTTACTGTACGTTAAAAGGATTTCATCTTGATTAATAATACATGTAAACTTTGAGGTAAAGTTCGTGAATAAATGCTTTGTTGCTGATATCATCGAACTCTATTTTCATTAAGGTCTACACTTATTAATAAATAAAAATTTTGAATACAGTACATAAAAAAAAGATGCTAAGTGACAAATTATGGTTAAGTTAATTTTATGCAAAATTGAAAATAAAGAATACAGTAAAAATATTAAATTCACCTTTTTTAGAAATTACATAAAATTTCCTTATTGGGAGTTTATAAATTTGACCCGAGTTACTATCAATTAATAATGATTCTGTGGAATAAAAAAATGAATTGAGATTCGAGATTTGAGAGAGTTCAAATAATTGTTTATTTATTTTTTTATTTAATATATAATTATTATACCACTTTACTAGTATAGCTGTATATACCGTTAAGTGTTTGTGTAATACAACATAATAATTGAAACTATCTACTTCTATATNANTATTATAATTCTAAATCGTAAATATACATCGAAGTCCATATATTTTTAACATTTTCATTATTAGTTAATAGTCTATATATATACCTATCCNCTATATTCGAAGCCATTATTTTTTTATTGTTCTTTTTTATATTATTTATTGCTAGTGTTCTAATTTTTTCCTCTGAGTAACTATTGATTTCCCTATTTTTATCCTTTTGTTTTTTCCCCATTCTGTGCTTCTCTTTTAATTTTTTCCTTTCTGATTTATGATTTATATATAGATCTATTTTGTTAATTACTTCGCTTCTATAATTCCATATTTCTCTTTTAGCATCTATTGCAATTTGTTCGATAAAATTATCCATAGCCTTTTCAATTATGTTATTGTGTTCAATTTCCGTTAGTCTTCTATTAAAAATCCCTTTTATACATTCGTGAATTATTAATTGATTAGGTTGTATAGTGGATTTTTCTAATAAAATTGCTATTATTCTGTCAGTCCATTTTTCTTTATTAACTATAATATTTTGTTGCTCCAACTTTTCAATAATAATGTTAATATTTTTTATTACTATATCGTACAACGTTGTCTTATTCATCTCACATTCCCATATATGATGCCAAGATTCATCTTCCATTTGACATCTTATACATTTTTTGTCAGTATGTTCTTTATTTCTTTGATTTAATATTTCCATCGTCGGAAGTTCTTGTAGAAAATTTTTTGAGAGTTCAAATAATTGTAAAAAATTGTATCTAAAGATTCAATTCAAACTCGAAAATAATTTCATGTAGAAAATGATCAGAATTATTATTAATTTTTTTTAAAGTAAATAAATTGTATATGAAATAATTAACCATACTTATGATAATCGAACTAAGTACCCGCCTAGAATCAAAGAAGAAACGAATTAATCCTTATAAACTTCTGAGAAAAAAAAATTGTCCTGTGATTAATATTTCGCCATGAACTATTGAGCTACAAAACTTTCAAATATGGTTAGTTATAACGAATAATCATAAATGAATGATAAGTTCAAAGAGAAAGTATGGATTTCCTTCCTTACAATGAATTCCGTCGCTCAAATTTTCGCGAAACGGATGCGTCTAATTTTGAAATGGGAAATAACAAAAAAAAAATACTTTTTAAATATAAAAACAATATCCTTTCCCTCTAAACCTGTCAATTTCTTTCGCAAAAAAAGCAACTTTTTCGTTAATTAACTATAATACTAACTTCGACTATCAATATCGATTTTGATTTAGTCAACTCAATTTCTTACTTTACGGGAGGATGTCACTACTTCAATTGAATTTGCGTTAAAAAATATACAGTATATATGGACAGGCGAAAAAGTTAACTACTCACTTTAGTTCCATTGCAACATTGTGTTCATAATATAAAAAAAAAAAAAATAAATTTATAATAAAAAAAATTTGTTTATTTTGAATATTCTAATTTTTCTGTTATGATATCATAGATCATAGTTGATTTTATTATTATATTATATTCTATTAACACTATACATAATAATAATAAAATAAATAAATAAATAAAAATAATAAATAAAATAATAATAAACGTCATGAAGTTATTAAAAGATCTTGAGGAAGTGCTTCAAAAGGTATAGAAAGTTCATATTGTCTAATTAAATCTTCATCTATATCATCATCTAATTTTCGTTGTTGTAATAAATTGTTTTTCATAAAAAAACTTTCATCTTTAACCATTAAAGAAGAGAAATCTATTGTAGAAGATTGATCTTCGTAAGTTGTAGTATTTCTAAGGATTTTTTGAGTATTTATAGGTATTATTGGAAATTTAAGTTTACGAGAAGTATAAATTGCTTGAGGATGAATTTTAGGAGGAGTTATTAATTTGTTAGGGGAAGTATCTAAACCTTTTGATTTCATATATGACAATCGTTTACGTTCAGCATAATTAAATTCTTCGGATTGTTTTTTATATAAATGCCATTCACCTAATTGGTGGACTAATTCTTTTATAGTTGGACGCGAGGAAGGATCTGATGACCAACATTTTTTCATTAAATTAATATAACATTCAGGAATGTTGGAACTTACTTTTGGACGAAGATTATTATATATAATGGAATGAATAACTTTTGGTTGATCATAAACTGGTGGACGATTTGATAAAAGTTCCCACATTAAAATACCAAAAGTATAAATATCTGATTTTTTAGAATAACCTTCATTTCTTAATATTTCGGGTGCCATGAAAGGTAATAAATCATTCTTATAATATCCTATTATTGGAATTGGATCTTTACTATCTCCGAGCCCTAATTCATTTACTGGAATCTCTACATGATTTTTAAAGAATTGTCCATGAGTTGTTTTGTCACGATGAACTTGTTCTCCGTTATGTAATTGTTCTAAAGCGCAAGCTATCGAATGAAGTATCGATAATTTGCGTGCCCACGTAAGACGAGCGAAATGATGTGATACGTAATGTCTTAAATCCCATTCCACTGTTTCGGCTACCATCATTAAATGTCCTGTTACAGTTTCTCGAGTTACGCCAAATAATCGGATCATAAGACCACTGTTAACACGTGAGTAATAATGTCTTTTTAACTAAATAAATCAAATAAAATATTAAAATTTAGAATTTTTTTAGAGAGAGATATATATACATATATATAATAAAAAAATACCTTACCTCTTTAAGAAATAACTCGGGAGCTTTTCCGAGAGAATGTAACGCCACTTTAATTAATTCTTTCTTTTCAACATATTTTTTCTCATTTTCATCCCAACAATCTCGTGGGCCATGTTTCCAGTTAGCTGTATATACAGTTCCCACTCCGGATAAATCGTACTTACTTACTCCGATAAAAGCGTTAAAAGGTATCCACTCTAAATATTCTGTACAATCATTTGCTTTCAATTGGGTTTCTCTAATAAAAGCATCTATTCCTTCATATCCTGTTGTCCAATTATCAAAATTTTCTTCAAATTGTGTAGATTGACATGGTTTACACCAATATTTTGTATCTAAGCATTGGTCACATTCGGGACAATAATTTTTTCTTGTAATACCCATTTTTATATAGAGATAAATAAAGTTTCAAAAAATTTTTGTTTTTTTAATCTACTGAAATAACAGTGAGGATTTTTTGAACTGAAAAAAAAAGAGGGATAAAAACGTTGCCTATATATATACAAAATACGCCGACAACACAATTTTATTGTGTAAAAGCCTTGTGGAACCAATTAAATAATTTTTTTTTATATTGTACGGGTATGGAATGTTTCTCAGAAATTCTGGAACAGCAATCAATTCCCATATTAATCATTTTTTTGTTACTTAATTCGGCCTTTGTACGATAAACATGGTAAATAGAAAATGCATAGAACATTTGACAAATACTGGTTAATAATTCTTTATACAAATTCTTTTAGAAAATTAAAATTGATCTTTTGTAATTCAATTGGTACCGGAATATTATATTATTAACATTCCTGATAAATAAAACTGTGAAAATGTAATAGTAACATGAGGTTTTTTTTTTGAGAGAGATAAATTCAGTAATATTAGAATCAAGAAAAAAAAAAGTTCAAAATTCCGATTTAGTGTAAATTAAATAATTAATATTTAAAAGGAAATGGGATTGAATACAACTAAAATTGTTTGGGAGGTCAAAAAGTTTATGAAACATAATTTAAACAATGAAAAATGGAAAATTTTCACCACCCCTAAATATTCTAAACAAAAAAAAAATGCATGCCTTTACACGAATGCAAGTACTAAATCTAAATAATCACCTTTGTGCGTTATAATAAAGAAATAAAGATTGAAACGAGTATTAGATTATCATATATGCAAAAAAGCCATTTTTTCTATTCAAGAAATTATGCAGGAGATGATGATAAAGTTAATTTCAAAAAAGACGAAAAAAAAAGAGAAATCACAATGAAATCTTTGTGAAATCTTTCGATCATAATAAAAAATTTAAGAAATAACAATCAGATTTGGACAAAGATCAACAAAATATAAGACCATAATCAAATTTTCAAAATGAAAATGAAAGATTAGATCGAGATATAGTGTGAAAAAGAATGAAAATAGAAAAAAGGTTTGGATGTGAAACGAATAAACATGAAATGAATAGAAATAGATAAAAGAAAAAAACGAGACAAGAAAAAAGAAAGAACGAACAAACGAATGAAAGGATAAAACAAGAGAAAAGACAAAGTTTGAATACAGTATGTAAAAGTAATAATGTATGTGAATTAAAAATTTTATATTTTGTGGCGTAGTATCGGCGCAGTTATTGCTGACTTGCCTTTTTAACTATTGAATTTTCAAAATTTTCAGTAAATTTCGTGCATTGTTATTGAAAATATTTGTTTTCCTTTTCACCTCAAATGACGTAAAATTTTTACTCTCATACAATATAGAATTTAATTTCCATTTTAATATATAAAATATATATATATCGAGGCTATGTTATTCACAACAAAAGCAAAATTAAATCGATTCTTTTCTTGAAAAATAGCCTTCGGTGAAAAGCGCAGTTTATATTGCGCTGATTAATAATCCTACTTCCTAATAAGGCAGTTTGTACGACACTTGAATAATGAAAAAAAAAATACTATTTTTTTTTTATTCCAGATTCTTTTCTCTCTTTTAACAGTTGTAAAGGCCAATCCATCAATTTCTATTTTGGTTTGTTTCATAAATTTTCTTCGTGAAATCCTTTTTAAGGTAAATTTACAATTTTATCTTTTTTTTTTTTAAAAAAAAAAAAAAAAATGATGATATCTTTTGCATTTTTCATAAGGCTGTTTCAAACTGAATAATTTAATTTAATTGTTGAGAAAATGCCTCCCTGATTTTTTTTTTCTTTTACTTTAAAATATTTTTTTTAAAAAAAAACCATTATTGTCTATATTAAATCTTATTTTTATTTTAATTTTTTTTTATTTCTTTCAGTTTTACAAAGTATCAATCTATAATCAATTTTATTAAAAAAGAAAATTATATAAGATGAAAAGATTTACTTTGTAAAGATATACATATACAGTATGTTGTGTACATTTGCCTTATAAAAGACATTTGATACCTTCAAAGTCCGTTATTATGAAATTCAATCGGATATGATAGGAAAATAAAATACAGTAATTCATTTTTATTTAAGATCAAATTCTTTTATCGGAAAAGGCATTCATTTACAAGGGCATTTACAATTCCAAGTTGTTACATCAATTTATTTATTTATTTATTTACGTTTCAGGAAGTACAAGTTGAATCATTTGAGCACTCCTTAATCTTCTAAGCTTCGCAAAGGAATTAGGGAATGAAATGTTTATTGTGAAAGAAGTGGTGGAACGAAAGATGTGAGGAGAGCGATGAAAAAGTGAAAATTCAATCTAGATCGCAATCAATTCCGTAATTCCGTTATCTATAAAAATTCAAATATTGTAAAATTTATAAATGTAAATAATTTTAAAAATAATTTTTTTTTCATAAAAACTGTAAATTGATACTCTTAGAACGTAAAAGTTACGATAAAAAAAATTCAATAGTGCCACGTGACTTTCATCAAAAAGTGATTGCGAATGAATCTTTGTTATACAGTATTGTTATTGACTGATGACGTTTGATTGCGTAAAATCATTTACTCAATGATTTACTTTACTGCGCTTCCAATTAAATATTTGTAATAACATAAACAGCAAAAATTTCCTTATTTGGTATACAAGAAATGACTTTAATTTCTATGAATTTGCAAATTTAAACGTGGTGTCATGAGAAATTTCGGTATTTAACTTTTAACTTTCATTCAGAAAATAATATTATTTGTGCGTTATTCAATGCATGTGTGAGCGATATGTATTGATTAGGAAAGAATCAGTTAAAAAAGGAGTTTTATGGAATAATAATCATTCCGGAGTATTATTTTAAATGCTAAAAGTAGACCATGAATAAAAGTTCTGCAGTCGTTGAACCTATTTTAAAAATCAAATTTAGTCAACTAGCCGTGAGCTGCCGTAAGAAATGGTACAACAAATCAAAGATTTATTGGAATAATCAATTGATTATATGTATTTGGATGGATGATTTATTTATTTGTAGTTCAAAACGTAACCATGTCCCAAATTCGACTCGGGACATCCTTTGGGACAATCTGTCCGAAATTTAACCATATCCCAAAACAAGCTAGTCAGTTTAGCATCCCCGAGTTCTTCGGATATAAGATTTTCCCAAGTTTGATTGTTTTTTTTCAACTTCCAAGCCAATTTCTTAGTTTAAATCATAAAAAACCCACGGCCAGAATTATCTTTTAATATTTTCTAATTCCGGCCTAAATTACGTGTGGCAATATTTTTCTTTTCATGCCATACACATATTTAATACATACAGTATTTTTTTTGTCTAGTTTTAATTAACAATATTAAAATCATAATCACCAAAAATTCCATGTAACAAGCAATAACTTAATTTCTATGGATTGTTATTTAACGCGGTGGCACCTTTAAAAATTTAATGGCCACATAAACGGAGTATAAAATTAAGGCTTTTTTTTTATATTGTTTAAACTTGAGAAACATTTTAACTTCCATTCAGACAATAATATTATTTGTGTATTTGTTCAGTGCATGTATAAGCGATATGTATTGATTGGAGAAAGAATCAGTTAAAAAACTGAGGAGTTTTATGGAATATTAAAGAGATAGATATTTTACTATTTTGGAATAAAAATCATTCCAGAGTATTATTCTATATACTAAAAGTAGACCAAGAATAAAAATTCTTAATAGAAATAGAAATAGAAATAGTTTTTTTAATTACCTAAAAGCGGCAGCTGTTTCAAAATCAAATTTGGAAAAAATAGTACGAAACAACTAGCCGCGGGCTGGCCATAAGAAACGTTACAAGTGTACAACAAATCAAAGATTTATTGATTTATACATGCATTTATTTATTTAGTATTTTTTATTATTCAAAAATTTTTTGGCCAAAACTATGTAAATTACTATTTTTTTTCACGAGAATTAAACCAATTCCAAATCAATTCTTAGTTTAACTTTAACAAAAAAAAATTCATCTTTGAAATTTTGGCCAAAATTAAAGAATTTTCTAACTCCGGCCTAAATTAAGTGTATTACAATATTTATTCTATGGCTACATATTTACAGATTTTTTTGTCAAAATTTCTTAACTACTATGAATTGTAATTTAAGGAGGTGGCATTTTTAAAAATTTAATGACCACATAAACGGAGTATAAAATCTGTATTGTCTGTTATAATGTTATTGTTTAAATTAACTTGAGAAACTACGATATTTAATTTTAACTTCTATTCAGACAATAATATTATTTGTGCATTTGTTCAGTGCATGTATGAGCTATATGTATTGATTGGAGAAAGAATCAGTTAAAAAAAGAGTTTGTGGAATATAAATAAAAGTAAAAACAGACAGAATTTTTACTATTTTTGAATAAATAATCATTTGGAGTATACTAAAAGTAGATAAATAAAAAGTTCTTTAATAGAAATAGAATAGTCTAGACTCTAAATTATTTAAATTATCTAAACGTCCGATACTATTTTCAAAATCAAATATTGTAGGAAATGGTACAAGTTACAACTAATCATGGAAGTTGGAACAATTGTTTGAATGATTTTTTATTCGAAAAAATTTTGGCCAAAATTATGTAAATTACTCTTAGTCTAACATAAGAAATTAATGTAAAACAAGACATGGCCGGAATTATCATTAATTTTGGCCGGAATTAAAGTATCATCATCCATTTTGAAATTTTGACCAAAATTAATTTTTTTAATTCAGATTATTTCTATCAAACCGTATCAAAAAAATTTGATCTAAATATACATGTCAAAAAAAAAAAACAACTCATGACATAAACGTATATAATTATTTACAGTTTTTTTTTGATCAAAAATTTCCTAATTCTAATGATCTATTTAAAAATAATAATTCACTAAAAATTCCAACAAATTATATCCACCTAAATCTTAAAGAGAGGTACGGATAGATACTTAGCATAACCTAATTGCTTCATAGTATTTGTAATTTCCGCCCAAATATTTCTTGCACCAGGATATGCATCCAAATTCATAATAGCCTTTTTAAATCCAGGAGTAGCTTGAATTAAAGGAAAATTTCTTGCTATAAAAATCACAATTTCATCTTTAATATCTTCCCAATAACTTCCAACAGTAAGTAATCCTTCAAAAACATTTTCAATATTTAATCTAAATTTAAAGTCTGCTTTTGCTACTTCAATTAATTCAATTAATTCAAATTCATTAGCCCAATAACATAAATCAAGAATATTTGGTGCATTATTAACGTATACTGTATTAGTATACAAATAATAAAGTATTGTTCTAAAAGTTAAAAATTCTATGTTGGATATATAAATATATTCATATCTTTTTTTATCTGAATGATTATCAATCAAATTTTTCTCCATACAATTTTTTTGTTGTTGATGATTGTTTGATCCAATTCCTAAAATTTCTTGAAATTTGGTAGTTGCATGTTTAATAATTTCTGAATGGGCATACAGGTACTTACCATTAATACAAAATATAATATCTGGTGCTGTTGGAATATTATCAAAAAGATATCCTAATCTTCTCGATCTATGTAACCATTCAGAATCTGCTGGACCAAAAATTACTTGGACATTAAATGTATTATTATATAATTTTTGGCTTAATTCTTTGCGTGAACAAATATTTTTAAAAGAGATACCTGAGAAAATTTAACGTATCAACAATAAATGTTTATAAAGATCACTTCAAAGTTACAAACATCATAATTTAAAAATATATTCACCAAACTGTTGTAGTTTGGAATTTTCAATCACTTGTGATTCTACGACAAGGTCCTCTCCAAAACCATTTGTATGAAAGAAAATTGACACTCTACAATCCTCTTCATCCGATTTTTGTATATCATCTGTTGTATTAAAAATTGAAGAACAATAAGGAACGACCGATACGGACAAGAAACACGAAAATGCACAACTACAATTAGTCAAGCAATGTGCTTCTGGATATGACTATTTAGACATATAATAGCAAAGAAATTAAATTATAAAATTGAATTATGATGATAATCTTTTATGATTTTTCGATTTTTTTCTTTTTATTTAAAAAATAATAAATAAAAATAGATATTAAATTCTTACAAGGTCAATTCGTAAATACCAGGCTTGATGAGAGGAAGTTGCAAAAACTGATGATATGAAAATTCCACTTTGTGAAGAAAAATTTTTAATTGGGATAAAAGATCCTATTTGAAGAGATATATTAGAAATCATAATTTTTTTTCAAAATTTTATCTCGTTAAATCTTAGAAAGAGTTTTAAATGAGTAAAAATCAAGTATATCAAAATATTTATAGATCAATGATGATATGAGTCACATGATGTAATGGTTTGTCATACTTAAACAAACCTTCAATTCCTTATTATATGAAAAGATCGTTAATTTGTTTGAAAAACACTTCTCGAAATGTCTACTGTTTATATCCCAAAACAATAGTAAATATGTTAAACTTTCAATTCTTAAATTCGATTCAAAAAAAAATTCAAATATTACGTAATTATAATAGGGAAAGTTTTTTGTATCACAAACATATGATTTCCAAGTGATTTTCAATATATTAGCCCTTATGATATTACGATAATTATTCGCCTTAAAAATTACTTAGTGGCCTTAAAATGTCTCGTTTTCCCATGCTTCAAACCACTTGTAAAAAAAATTCCTTTAAATTTCATCTAGTTTAAGAAAAAGGAAAACCGAGAAATAGTAACTTAAACTCCTCCGACTTTTAAATTTTTTTTCTCTTTTGAGAATGTTAAAATTTAAAATGAACAGAAATACATATTTTATAGTTTGTATTATAATCTTATTACTCACTCTTTGCATTATAATTCAAGTTAACGCCGATAAGCCAGAACAACCACCTTTACCAAAAGAAAAACCTCCTCAATTAGACGAACATGGTACTTTAGATAATACCAACTCGGATTCAATAAAAACCGAACATATATTGGCATTATTACAACCATTTATTCTTATCTTTAGAATACTTTATGCTTTAATATCATATATATGGACATTTATTCTTTATGTCTTTAGTCCAGTATTTTGGGTATTAAGTGCTTTATATAACGTATTTATTTTAACTCCTTACACAATTACACAGAAAATAAATTCTTATTTTTATCCATTATATATGTTTTTGGTTACAGCAGCTTTATTTGGGATTCTTATAGGTGGTATGGCAGGATGGTTATCTGAAGTTATCGTTAAATTTATGATCCCTCCTACAAGTGATGGATTAACTTATGATGAACAAGAAAATAATAGAATTAATTCAGAAAGATTGAATAGACGTGCCCAAGCTTTAGCAAATTTAAGGGCAAGAAATGGTGGAAGAATTACTGATGAATTTTATAACAGATATAGACAACAGAAAATGATGGAAAGTTACGGAACAAATCAATATTATAATAATTATAGTAATTATAATAATAATATGGATTACAGAAGTTATGCGGGTACTGGTGTAGGAGATAGTTAAATTTTAAAGTTGATGCAAATCATTTGAATGTAAATTAATTATATTTATTAGTAAAATAATTATTCTTAATGCAAATTTTTTTAGCATATTTTTTATAACTGAATGTATAGTTAAATATTTTATATCTATCAAAAAATATATATATATATAATTTAGTGAGAAACATATGAATATGTTTGTGGGTATTATTATAAATAATATACAACTGAATGCTGACCTTGGCTTACGCTATGTAAGCAAATGGTTATGAACATCACTCATATATCCATAGATGGTCCACCCTTTATTTTTCTCCCACATTTTGCGTTGAAATACGACATACTCAAGTACGTTTTTAACCTTCTTTGGATCTCCGGATATCAACTTACCTGCCTTATTATATAATCCTACACTCTAAAAAGTAAAAAAGTGAGTGAGTGTTCAGATAAAAAGGAAGAAAAAGAGATGATGATAATAACCTGTTTAGTATGTAATTTTAACGTTATTTGGGCTATATAATTTCCAGCCGAACGCGCATGCCCAAGAGCACATCGGACATTTATATACTTTGGTTTTTCTACAAGTCCATGATATTTCCATATAAATTTACCTTCCCTTTGTTTTAAATCAAACTTCATTTTCTTTATGAAAGAAATCTTGAATTAGAAAGGTAGACAATATATGATTATAATAATAAAGTTTAAAAAGACTTACATTATACATTCGAGCCTCTACAAGTTTCTCTAATGCTTTTAGATTTTTTCTGTGAAAATTAAAAATATGTTTGATATTTAATTATTCTAGGCAAAGAAGATTTTAAAACAACTTACGAGGCAAAATTTTCATTCATTTCAATATAAAGATTCACAGCTTTTGATTTAAATAGTGATGGTGACCAATATTCAGAAGGATTATCCTTATATTCAGAAGATTTTCTTTCAAAATATGCTATATTAGCACCACTATAGAATAAAAAAAAGGAGGATTAAAAATAAAGCTTATCTAATAATTTGTAAAGGGAGGAAAAAATATATTTACAAAATAAAATTTTTAAATGAATTTTTTGAATTCTCATATAATATTCGATAATATTTTTTAGAGAAAACAGAAGGCATTTGTAATGGTTTGAAATATGGATCTTGTTTTTTTGGAAAAAAAAAATTAAAAATCTATTTGCGTATATACTAATTTAAATATATAAATACTGATTAAATATATTACCAATGATTCCAAAGTCAGATTCTGGAATATATTTAGGATCAAAACGTTCTAACGTTTCTTGTAATTCACGTAATTCTCTTTCACTAGTTCGTACATTGCTAGCGTAATTTCGTACGAAAGATACTTTTGTAAAAAGAATTTGGTTCCGAATTATATAACGAGCATTTGATAAATTATTTTTATATGATAAAAAATTAGTTCGAAACACTTTATTAAAACGTAGCATTATGAAAAAATTTTTTCATCTTAAAATTTTGATAATATCTGATATATGCAACATCAATCACGTGATAAAATTACACAAATTACAGTCAATCCCGATAAGGTTTATCAAATCTTTCTTCTAAAAAAAATATATTATGTTTACACGTTATTTGAACTATCTCCGCAAGTTTATTACACCTCCGGAGCGTATCAATAATAATAGAACACCTTTTAATAATTTATTTAATAAAAAAAATTATCCTAGACTTAAAGCTATAAATATGATTGATAAAAAAAAAGATCCTGACCCTTCAAAGTGTAAACTTGTGAAAATTCAGGGAGTTCAAACTAATTCAGACGTTTCTTCCTCTGTTATTAACAATCAAGAAGAAAAATCACCTTATGCACAGTTTCGTGGTTCTAAAACTTTATTTGTTACTGATTTTTCTTCACTTGCTTGGTGTGAATTTCAACAACACTATGCTCTTATTGCAGGTGGAAGGAAAGAAACACAAGCTATGAAAGCTGGTACAGAAATTCATAATGAGTTAGAACTACAAGATCATGACATAGTTTCGATTTTAACTAATACTAAAGAGGATTCATGGGGCATAAAGTATGTGTATCTTTTTTTTCTTTGAATCGAAACTTAAACAATTTATAATACTTTTTGAAAAATGATGAATATGTTCAATTACGTAGATTATATAATTTAATATTTGGACTTGATTCACTTCTTACCTCTTTTAAAACAAGAGAGCTACCAATTTTTGGATTTGTATCAGGTTTATTTGTATATGGAATAATTGACCAAGTTGAAATGAAACAAATGGGAGATACATTTGAATACGAATGGGTTATATCTGATACAAAAACTCGGATGAAACCATTTCTACCAAATCAAACAAATATTCCACCATCAGTAAAATATCAATTAATGCTTTATAAAAAGCTTTTTGATGAACTTGCAGAAGGTGTAATTGATGATATAAAAATATTTCAAACATTACAATTGAATCCTGATTTAGAATTTTCTAATGAATTAGCTAATTTTATTAAAATAAATTGTGAAGATTTTAATGAAAAAGAAAAGGAATTTAAACCAAATTTACGAAATCTTATTAAAGTTGTAATTAATCATTTTGGAAAAATTTGGAAGTCGAGTAATATTTTGGAAGTCTCTTATAAGTTTCAAAAGGATGGACGTGATTTGGGTTCCTTATATTTTGAATATGATGAAAATCAAATAGAAAACCATTTAACGAAATCAACAAAATATTGGAAAGGTGATAGAAAACCGGAAGGTGTTCCTATCGAGGAGGCATGGAAATGTCGGTAAGTAATAATTTATTTTATTAACTTTATGATTTATTTAAAACTATTTTTGTTATAATATTACTTCTAATTAATTTTATTGAATTATGAAAATTCAGAAATTGTGAATTTGCCGATAATTGTGAATGGAGGTTGGATAAAATTAAAGAACTAGAACAGAAAAAACGTGCATTAATAGAAATTACAAATGGTCGAACGTAAAATTTTAAATTTAGGACAAAAAGAAATAGAAAGATGAACCATTTTAGAGGGGAAATTTTTTAACAATATATATACATAGATAATTATATTATTCTATAATATACAAAAAAAAACAAATTGTTTTTCTTTGTAACTTATTTCACTAATAACAAACATTTCTCGTGTTCAAAACGAAGTTACATAGTGAAAATTCAAAATTCATTATTCTTCTTTCTCGAGGCCCACTGAACCATTATCAACTTCTAATGGTACACCAGTTTCATTTATAGCTACTTTTCCTTCATCAAAATCTCCTCTTTCAACTTTCCATTTCTTAACTTGTTCTCTCTTTGTCTTTACATCAACATTGACAATTTGAGCAATTACTTTACTGAAACCTAACCAAAATGTTACATTAACTAAAATAATTGCAATATGTCCACAAAAATAAAGTAACTTCCAAACATATAAAGAATTTCTAAAAGAAAGAATATTAAATGGTATAACGATATAATGAATCACGGTTTGTGTAAGTAACCATCCAAGAAAATTATATAAAGGTTTTAATGATGAAAATTTTGGTGTTAAGAAAATTGGTCGAATATTGCGACGAAGGGCTATTTAAGATTAAAAAAAAAAGGAGGGTTAAATTCTTCTTTTTATAACAAAAACCAATAAATACAATGTAAAATTTATATTATACTTACTTCGATGAATACTTTGAACAAATGCTCCGGATATAAAAGTCACTAAATGTAAAAAAATAAAAATAAAAATAAAAATAAAAAATTAAGTTATAGTATTAATTTATCTTTTAAAATAATTAAAAATAACTGTACGCTTACAATAGTATCCGGGATAAAATCCATGCCAAATAGCACTTGTTCCAAAAGTAGCAAAAGTTGAAAAGAAATTTGGTTTTTTACCAGGTGGAGTTACTCTAAGGTACACATAATTTTTTAACCATTTATTTGTATTCATATTCCATGAATCCAAAAGAGTTTTAATATTATCAGCTGTTTCATACGCAACTATATCAACATTTGTCACGCGGTTCCTAATAAGATATCAAGATATTATAACGTGTGAATGTTATTATATTACGTATGCTATATCATTTGTGAAAATTACGCGTTGATTTTATACTATCATACCATTTTGCATTTCCATGTTCATCATATCCATTGAATCCTAACCCAGAGAGGATACATGCACCTTCGGCAATTGACCAAACAATATAATATTTAAATCGGGCACAGAAAGATGCTATTTGTATATATATCAATCTAATAAAAATCAAAATCAAAAATATAAATTCGTTATAATTTTATTAATAAAATAATAAAAATATGTTTGTTAATTTAACTTACTTATCAAATAAGGATATTGCTTTAAATTCTTCACTTAAAGTCCAATTCACTGGATAATTATTTCCAAAAATCATAGTACAAATAATAAAAAAAATACCAAAACCTAATTTACTCAAAGCAGGAATAGATCCATTCGGTACGTAGTATTTAAATGATCTACTTGTATTATTATTATTTCCTTTTAAAGGAATATTTTTATTATAATATTCATTTACAAGTTTAAGTTGTTTAAGGTGCATATTATTTTGATCGGGTTCAATAGAATCATTATCAACACGAAACATTTCCATATTAGTGAATTGACGATAATCCATAAATTCAAATGCTGGTCCAGCCATAAATCCACCAAAGAAGAATAAATAACCTAAATATTCTAGGATAGATGGCATTGAAGGAATTGCTTTGCTTTTTTGATATGGTGTTAATTCCTATATATATATATATATATTATGTGAGACTACAATAACTTGATGTAAAATAATTAACGACCATACAAACCTTACTGGGTCTTCGACCGTCAAATACATTGAATGCGAATGAAGTTAGTTTAATAACCAACACCATTTGTGGACCTGTAGGATCATATCTATCATAAGATATGCGGTTAATTTGCCGGTAGATATGACTATTGAGAATAGTAATTTTTATTAGATTTGGAAATGATGATGAACATCACGTGATACTGCATCATTATTTAACATACTTGATACTCAAATGTCCCAAAGCATACAAAAAAACTAATATTGGACCCCAAATTCCTTTAACGTGATATATAATAGCATAAGAAATCAAAGAACTTATTAACATCGTATAAAAAGCATCCGCTAGATCAAAAACTCCAAATAACACTATAATTGCTATAGCAATTGAAAATAAGTGTTTAATATTTGGGTTATGTGGTGGTAAACGTTTATAAACTAATGCTAGTGGATATGATGCTAATAATGTGAATACCATTTTTAAGTGGTCAACTGCAGCTCCACCGGTTAAAGTGGATAATTTTGAAAAGAAATCATTTAATACCGACATTATTTCTTTTCTTTCAAAGAGGATAAAGGAAAAGAAAAAGTTATTTTTTTAACGGGTAATCAAAAATATATATATCTTATTAATAATATCTCATACGATATTTAATGAACCACGATAAAAATTCGGCCCGATTCGTGTTAAATATAGTTAATGAATGTAACGAGGACTTTCCTCTCTGGATGGACTTATTTAAAATCTAAGTCATGAAAAGAAAAGGCCATTTTTATATTTAATCTCAAAGTCGTTAATTATCGTGTAAACCGCCCCAATATTTTTTATGTCGTAATATAATTTTGATCTACTTCATTTTTGTCTTTTTATAAAAACACATGATATTTAATATAACTGATGTAAACGATAATATACAAATACGTCAATTGATTTATTTGATTTGATAATCCCGCCAAAACATCCAAAAAAAAAAAAATTTTTTTTTGATCTACCCCAACCGCACCACCTAAGTGTAACGGTTTGAATTTTATAATACATGCAATATATACATGTGAAAAAATAACAAAAATTGGGGCAAATTTGGGGAAACCACGATAACAAAACGTGAGTTTTTTAGTTGGGATTTGCACGCCGGTGATACAAAATTCTTTTTAATTCAGATTATCTTCAAAATAAAAAAGAATTTGTTCTTTTCATATGCATTTAATATAAAATTTATTGCAGAAAGAACAATATCCGAAAATTTTTAACTTAAAAGAAATATTGTCTTAAGACAATAATAGTAATGCTACTAAAATTTTTTTTAGCTACCAAAAAAATCTGTTTGATAGATTGATGAAAAATTTCAAACCATAATATAATGATATTATAAAAAATGTAATAAAATATAATTATTTCTATAAATTACAGAAAAAATATATAATGTCATGAAAATGAATTAAAAATGCTTTTTTTTTTTTAAAAAAAAAAAAAAAATGTTTTACTATGATTGATCAGATTGATCCGGTTGATCCCGTTGATCTTTCTGGTCCCTTTTCATAAATTCGAATACCCTTCTTACAGGAGAAACACTTCTTGAACGGTGTAACAGATCCTCATCCGAGGAGTTATTTGAATTATTTTTGTTTGATTGTGAATCTTCTTCCGTAACAGATCCTCCCCGGGAACGCCTTCGGAAAATCTTATCCTAAATAAAAAATGTCAATAAAAATTTCAATTTATAAAATAAGCTTGAAGCGGTTGATGATTGAATTTGACATACCACAACACCTTCTGCGCCAAACATTCCTGCAAATCCTCTAACATACTCTTGACTCCGAGTTTCCCAAATGGCAAGCGTTTGTGCTAACTCATTTTTAAACCCAGAAAAGTCATTTGATAATTCCACCTTAGTTCCGTGCCAATTTTGATGAATCGAGGATCGGATATCAGAAATTGACTTTTTCATATTGATTTCTTTCTCCTAAAAAAAAAAAAAAAAATTGCCAAATGAGAGTTGATAATTACTGAAGAAAAAAAAAATTTTTTTTTTATAGCATAATCAACAAACCTTTAGAAAACCAATATTTAATTCTTTTGGCGAGACACCTCTTTCGAGATTACGTCTAATATATTGATCATAATCCCTAACGATCCGCGTTATAAGGTCGGAGGTAGATACACCTTCAGTACGTTGTGTTGGTAGAAATTTGCCTTGTGCCTTGACAAAGTCATAAACGTCCTCTGAGTCACCAGAAGAGTACGGGATGGCATCGTGTGCCACATAATCGATGTGGTGAGCATCCAAAAATTCTTGAGTAACTACCCATGGTGCACTTTCAATAACTTCATCCGCCCATTTACAATGCCTTATTGATTCTGCACGTTCTTTCTCATTAAGGACAGTTTTGCCCTTTTTTTTGTGGGTTGTCTCATCATCACAGACTAAAATAAATAAAATCAATGCATGAGTGACTAATTTTTGACATTAAATTCAACTAAATTGATCATAAATACCTCCGACAAGCAAATATACATTTGGGAGTATTTTTTTTGCTTGTTCTAGTGATTTCGCGTGTCCGAAATGGAATAAATCATATATTCCATCGCAATAAATGCGAACAGGTCTGTCAGTTGGTGGAGGATTTATTTTGAATGGATATGCTTTTGAAATTTGCTCTATCTTTTCTTTTCCAGATAATGTTGAATTTTGATCAAATAAAGGTTCGGGTAACATATCAGAGTTAGGAGAACTCGCATTAGCATCCGAGGTAATATCAGCTTTTGGTTTTTTAGGAAGCGGTGTAAAAACATTGTTAACACCATTTCCAAAATGGGAAGAAGATACAGAAGAAGGCGTATCAAGCATATCATTATCTTCTTCGGAGGCATCTCTTGAATCGTCAGAAACCGAAATCACTAACTTGTCGTTATGGACAGAGTCATTGTTTGAAGTTTCTACTCTCTTACGTTTTGTAGTATGTGACATGGTTTATAAAAGGATTTTTTTATTTTTATTTATTTATTTATTTTTTTTTAAGAGAGTAAAAGAACAAAAAAATAATTTATTTAATTTTGTGCTTCGCTTTAAATAAACCAAGTCACTTTTTACTGAGTTATTCTTGAAGAATTCTCAAGAGGGTATAGTTTTTTTTGTTCCAGGTTACCTACAAAATTAAATGAAAGGGTTGGGCGGTTCAAGGTATTTATATCATCATCTCAACACTCACACTTCCATAAGAGGATTGACACGATATTAGTTAGGAACTATAGAAACATCTCGCACGTGTTAAATAAGCGAGTTTCATAACAGGATCATATGGAGGGACAAAGTACTACAGATTCGTGAATTAAAACCTTAGATTCAAAAGATAAGAATATTTTTTTTTTTGTTCAATAGAAGAACTATAACTTTTTTTTTAATATTTATTTAAATTATATACAGTAATCATTACAAAGTAAAATCTTCCAAGGGTGTTTAATATCCGTAATTCAAAATTGGAATAAAAATTTTATAATTCTGGAAAGAAAATTTCAAATTTTCTTGGAAGGAATAATAATCCTTTAATTAGCCTAAGTGATTAGCTTTCATCCTTCGCACAGTTCTGTGTAACAGTATCCTACAAATTGCGTACTCATGTTTGATAAAGATCTATTTAGAAATTCTCTTGAAACTCTAAACCTGATCTATTCATAAATGGTAATTTGTAATAAGCTAAATTTTAAACCTTTTTAAATCTTTCAAATCTTTTTTAAAATTTATTCTTTTTAAAAGATGATAAATTTTCTTTGATAATGGAGTTTTACATTAACGTCACACTGGATTTTCAAAAATTTTTGTGATTTTCTCATTGTTTCAAAATAAATCTTCAATTATGATTAACTGATTAACACTTGCTTATTACGTAATTTGCTCATGCTCAGCTCATCATTTACACATGGCGGTTTGGTCGGAGTTTAGTTACTGGATAGGCAACTTGATTTAATAAAAAAAAACCTCAAACGCCAGTCAATACTTGAGTTTCGACATGGCGAATTTTTAACGCCTGTAATTCTGTAATTTTTGTGTCATATATTGTGGCTTTTTCGGTCGATTTCACAAGAACTTGAATTCTAACAAAGATCTTCCTTTAGCTTTTAGTTTATTAATTTGGAAATAGAAACATTCATGGTGCTCGAATTTTGATAAATTAACCAACTTAACCAACTTTGGTTAAATAATTAATTCAATTAATTAACCCCACAAAAATGATATGTTGATCGTCCAAATAATTTTGACTTTTTGCGATAAAATATGTTGTTTCGATAATAATAATAGTAATAATAATTGTAATTTTTTTTTATATTATTTTATATATATATATTTATATATATATATATAATAGTATACTTATTTGTCAGAATTTGTTAAAGGAAATCCAGAAATATTCAGAAAATTATGCATTCCAGATGCACCCAACCCAATTTGTTTAGTAATCATAAGATTATCAAATAATCATTTAACAAATTTCAATGAATCCATTTTTTATTTTTCATTTAACTCTCTTTATAAATAGTAATAAGTATATAATTTTTACAATTCATTGATTCTTTTTAAAAAAAGAAAGAAAGAAATGATCAACGTGAAATAGTATCGACTGAAATTATGTTCATAATGATGTTTAGCATCAGAACTTTCAGAAGTTTGTCCGACTAAGGAAATAAATCAATCAATTAATTAAATTATTAAAGAAGAGTTTCATACGAGTTAAAACTATTTACCAGAATTAACCTGTAAAGGTCCGACCACGTATCCATTCTGCATAATAGTCCAAATACTTTGAGGATTTTTATACCTCAAATCAAAATCAACTTTAATATAATATTGTTTTCCAATTTTATAATCGTTTCCATTAATTAACCAATTAACTACTCCACTTAATGTATCTTGAAAATTTTCCCTTGTAACATTCGCCAAATTTCCGTTTATTAATCTAAATGCACATTTTTTCATTTTATTAACATCATCTTTGTCGTAAAAAAAACTATTCGGATCGTTATTATTGGGATTTAAGCATGTAGGAAATTCGTATTCATATGTTGAAAATTGAATCGATAGTAGAGTTGCCATTCCATTCTGTTCTACCCTATATTCAATAGGAATTGTTTTATTTATTTCGATTGTCGTATTTGCTTTAGGATTCGTAATTATTACTTCATCTAATAATATAAATGATAGAAATATAATAATAAAAAAAAAAGTTATTTATTTAATCATTTTATCAATAAATTAGTTCTAACCTGCTTTCACAAACAAAAAACAAACTTGTGTAAAGATTATGAACAAGAAAATAAACAATTTCATATTATAAATTGTTTTCATTTTATAAATTGTTAAGTCGTTTAATTCTCATTCAATTCATTCAATTCTTATTTTATAAATTTGAACGGGAGAATACCTTATTTTATATGAAATGATTAAGCCACAACTCTGGGTAATAATAAATTCAGAATATTATAGATGATCAGTTAATCTTTGAAAGCGCTCGTATTCCTTTTTTATGATAGTTCAAAAATAAAATTCTGAAAGGAACAATAAAAAATATCTCTTATAAAAAAGATTATCCTTTAAGGGAAAAGCATTTATCATTGTAATTCAAATCAATAACCAAGTATATCCAAAATGATTGCCGGAACTTTGGCTATATTTACAATTCAGAATCAAATGATATACTCTTGCCAGACACTTCAGTGGTCATTTTTTCATAATTAAACTTATTAAATCAACTTCTGGTGGTTAAAACTAATTTTCAACCATTTTAATTTTAGTTTTACAAATCATTTATGCATAAATATATCTAATATAAGGTTATATCTAAAAATATTATCTGATGTAATATAAAATATATATCTTACAAAAATCTAATTTGATAATATAGTAAATGCAGTCAGTATATGAAAAATTATTTGGTAAATATATAGCTTATATTAAAAAGATTAATGCAATATATATATATTATAATACAAAAGAATTTTTTATATAATAATAAATTTATTAAAAATTATAATAATAAAAAATAATTGATTGATAGGATATATAATAGTACATTTTATAAAAATATAGAATTTAGACTTAAATGAAGGTTTTTTTTTAAATAGATTAGTTAGTTATTTTGATTCATCACTGGTACAGGATCAGGAGGAGTTTGATTAAGCATAAAGACCTTATACTAAGGGCCTTTGGCAATAGGAGCCATCTTTACAAATCTGTTCCTCACATAACAAGTTATGCTTTTCTAATTTAGAGGATATATTCATGATTTATCATTCAATAATTATGTATTCTTTTAGAATTTCAATAATCAATTAACTTGTCTGTTTAAAAAAAAAAAAATAATAAATAATTGATTATTTTTAATAAAATATGTAAAAAAATTTTTATTATTATTAGATAAATATAATATAAATAAATAAAAAAAAAGAAAAAATATATATTTTTTAAATTTATTTAATTTTATATAATAAATAGTTTTTTATTATACTTTAAATAATAATAATTATATATATAATTAATAATTATATAAAAGTATAACTTATAAAAATATTAAAATGATTTACTATTTAACAAATGTATTTTTATAATAAATTTTAGATATAGCAAATACAAAAATTTTATGTATTAATTTTCTTAAAATTAGCTAAAATATTCTAAAATATTTATATTTTAATATAATTTATAACTTAGTAAAATAAAAATTAAAATATTGTATTTTTATAAAAAAAAATAAGATATTTCTATTAAATAAAGTTTATTAGAAAATCAAAAATATTAAAAATAAAATTACATAAATATTTTTTATCAATTTAATTATTTTGAAAGAAATTTACTCAAAATTTTTTGTTTCACATATTATTAACTTAAATTTCATAAATTGTAATTTTTGTAAAATTAATTATATATTAATTATTTTTCTTATTAAGTAATTTTCTAATAAAATTAAATATTTATATAAAAGTATAATTGTTATATCATTTATATATCACAAATTATAATATTTTCTTTATACATAGTATATTTCAAAAAAAAAAATTTATTTTTTATTAATAATATATATATATATTTTTTTTGATAAGTTAATTGTATTTTATTGTAATTTTTGTTTTTAAGATAATTATATTAGATACTGTATATAGATAAATTATAAATATATTTTCTAAAAAGAAAAGCATAACTTGTTACATAAAATGATGATTTGTAAAGATGGGGTTTTATTATCAAGTTTTCTTAGCATTAGATCTTTACAGTTTACACTTTATCAACCATTTCCTGACCTTATACTAGTGAGTAATTGAAATAACTAATATAACTAATCTATTATATATAGTAACTTACAAAAGAAATGCATCACTTGATTGTAAAACTTAAAATCAATATATTTTATTAATTATAAACTAGTTTGCTACCCGTTGCTTTGCAACGGGTTTTAAAATTTTATTTATAATTTTTAATTCCGGCCAGAATTATATGTATACATATCGATTTCCTTTTTTGGAATTTTGTGTAACTTTGTACGACCATTTGATCCAATTTTCGTAGGAAATAAGATTGCCTTTTTTGGACTTTGTGTAACGTAACGTGATTAGGTTACACGACTTTAAAGCATTTATTTATACAGTTAATCTAAAGGTAACGGTTACACAACAAATATTTTTAATTATATAGATATCACTAATAAAAATTAAAATGTACTTATATTTATCAAACTAAAGTAAATATAAAAATGTAATTTTTATTTTTAAAAGTTTATCATAATAATAAAAAAAACCAATTTTAATAATGCATTACTTATGTAGTTTACATCAAATTAGAATTTGGCAGTAAATTTTTATATAAAAAAAATTAAATAAATGCATTTCAAAGTATTTAAATATTAAAACACATNCCATTACCATGTTGTATAACTACCTCTTGCTTTTATAATATTATTTATGCATCTTAATATAGACTTAATTAATTTTATATATACATCTACTTCTATTTCATTTTAATGTCCTGAATTTTATTCTACAGGTCTTTTTTCCTGAAATTTGAACTGGAAGTTTTCTTAAATATCTATTCATTTCTTCTTAAAAGTATTCAATAAGATTAAGATCAAATGACTGGGCCAATTAGTTAAGAAGTTCAATACTATTATAAAAAAACCAGTCCTTAGCATAATTAAAGATGTATTTAGGATTATTATTTTATTAGAAAATGATCTCACTAATATCTAAATCATAATAAAAAAAAGTTCTTAAAAAATCTTCTGTTAAAATTTGGCAATAAAGTTCATTATCTAACCCTCCATTTATTCTATAAAGATTGCCAATTTTCTTTAAAGTAAAGCACCTCCAAACTATAATATTCCCATCACTAAATTTCACTATTAGTTTAATATAAGGACTTCTTAAAGATTTCTCTGATTTTTTCCAATAATATTAATGATCATCAAAGCTAAAAATCATAAATTTACTTTCATCTAACTATACTACTCTTGACTAGTCTTTAATGATCCAATTTTAGTATTTTTGAATAAAGGTAAGATGATAAGTTTAATGAGTTTTCTTAAGATAAGGCTTTTTTCTTTTAACTCTTAACTTTAAGTTATTTTTTTAAAGTATTCAGCATACAGTTTCTACTAAAACTTGAATATTATCTTCTGTTCTTAACTTATCTTAGATATTAACAGCTATTGAACATTCTTTAAAAGTAATAAGTTAAACAATTTTTCATTCAGTATAAACAGAAAATATTCAGGAATAATCTGATTTTAGTTGGTCTTTAATATTACCAGTTTTTTGCATACATTGGTAAGTTTTTACAACTGTTGACTGATGAATACCTATTTTAGAAGTAATATAATAAATAGAATAACCTTCTTTAATAAGAATTATAATCTTAGCTTTAACTTATTTCATAGATAATTGTGGTATTTCTGTAATTTTTTTATATATTTTGGTAAGGAAGAGTAAGGTTTTTTTTTTAAATTATTAGTATTTAAAAATTTTCAAATATTTTAAATATTTTAAATTAAAAAAAAATTTTTTTCTTTTTAAGAAATCACAAAAGTAATACAGTGCCAAAAATGAAAACAAATAAAATTACAAATTTAATATGTGATTAAAACCAAATAATAATTATTATTTTTTATTTATTTTGATTCAATAATATAAAATAAATTTTTTTGGAATTGTCTTTTTAAGGTTAAACCATTAGGATATAGATTAGCACATATGGAAATCTTTATACCATCTATATTTGATTTCTAATATAAATCATCCAATTAAATTTTTGCTTTAATTTTTTCTTATCACAAATAGAATAAATTAAATTGATGAATTCACTTCTTTTTTTATTATCAATTTCTGGTAATGTGAATCTGAATATTTTAATATTATACATATTTGTCTCATGTAAAAAATCACAATACAAAAATTTAAAGCAAACAAAAGAAATGAGAATTTGAAATGACTCCTTAATATATATTTATTATTTTGATTTATATAAAAAATCATGCTACATTAATTACAAAACTATTCAGGACTAGTAAATAAAGCCTATCTGACATTTTTAAAAGCTATTTTCCTAAAAGAAAATTATATTGTAACTTAAATAAAGTGAGATGTGTAATTGAAAGAATTTTTTTCAGAATAGATTGATATCAAGTATTTGAATATATAAAGAAAACCAGGTTAATAATCTCAAGACTAAGCAAAAAAAATTATATCATACTTTTGAAAATACAATAATCTTTTTTTTACATTCTGGTCGATAACACTTTATTACATTTACCATGCAATATTCTATTGTCTCTCATAATCTTATATTTATCTTTTTTATCTTTTTTATAGTTACTCTCATATGACTCAAAATAAGCTTTTTATTTTCAATTATTTATTGAAATATTTGATGATTTTTGTTATAATAATTTTGTCTGGTTCTCATATAAAAAATGCATAGCATACTACACTAGGATTGTATCTAATTGTGCAGAAATCTTTTATGTATATGTAACAGATTGTCAAAAAAAAGTGATATGTAATAAGAAATGGGTTAATTGTATTAAATAATACATACTTGATTGGTATGAAGTTCAAGTTTGTATTGTGTTCATCTGTATCCACAACTATGTCCTAAAGACAATTGATATATTGAGATTCAAAATAGAGATTCATATTTTGAGTTGCATGATAATGAGTTTAATTAGACATTCAAAAAATTGGGTTTCTTGTCTGACTGTCAGCATTAGTTTATTTTTAGGTTTTTTGTTTTAGCATTTATATATAATTATCCATTTATTTATATAGTTCTGAAAAAAATAATGATAATTATTTATTTTTTATTATATAATAAATAAAGGCTAGCATTATATAAAAATTTATCAATTATTATTAAAATTTTTTACTATATTTACAATTAATTAATAAATGAATGGTATTAAGTTTATATTTAAATAAGTAAATTTTATTAAATAAAATGACTTGCATTTTTACCTTATGTAACCATTTTGTTAATTTAATTCATAGTATGCTAGCATATTATCAAGGTTAGAACAGGTAATTGAATGTAGGATATATAGCAATCATGTATAGTATGATTGTCATTATTAATTATTTTTATAATCAAATAATAAGCTATTTTATCTTAAGATCAAGAAAGGCAGAATCTTATTGGATGATCATCTCGTGATTTATAGTAACTCGCCAATGTCTTAGAACTGTCATAGAGCCAAAGAGATTTCCTGTACTATGTTTTTTTATAATATACAGTAAATTATTATGGATCTGAAAGTGAACTTTGGATCTAATTTATCTAATCAAGATTATGTGTTTTTCTGATCCCAATTTAAATCATATTATTCTCTAGTATAAGTTGATAAAGAATCGCTATAATTCGCTAAAAATGCTATAAATCAATAAAATCAGTATTAATTACTAATTTGATAATAATTATGCCTGAAGATACTATTAAGATTATTTTAGACAAGGTTTTTAATAAATCTGTTTCTAAACCTATTAATCTTCATCCTGATTTGAACTATGTCACTGCATATGATGTGAAATGTGGTTCTTATAACTATAATCAGATTGTAAAAATGGTTGAAATATGCTTTCTAAGAGAGAATATAGTGTTTATCATGTATTCTGCCTTTTTGGATCATTTGGACAAGAAGTAATCATGTTAATGGTGAGTTAAGTATTCATAAAAGTCAAATGGCTATTTGCTTCAAAATTCAAATGCTGAAAATTGGTAAAGATTACCAAAGTAGAGCCAAGAAAAGTATATTATAATGGATGGGGCAGATGGGGCTTGATGAAAAATCATTGGGATTGTTAATATAAAAAATTTTCTTTTTATGATTTTTTGTTGCGCCACATCGGCTAGCTGCGCCACAAACCTGATGTCTATCATCTGTGGAACTATAATTTTTCACATATACCAGTCCTCAATATTACAACCGCGAACGCTTTTCCTGTCGATATTTAGAGGGTCCAGCTTGTTGGTCACCTCAAAAAAGTTATCAAGGCGGAAAAAGCACCAGAGTTCGATAATTTCCTGCAGACAAACTCAAGTTATGGAAGAAGGAAATCCCTGATGATCGCGACGATTTCTTAAGCAATCTCTCACTCCAGGACATATCCATGTCTTAGTCGAACCGCCCGTGTCAACTGTCACTTCGAGCCGTGAACTAACTAACCTCACTTCGTGTATTGATCAACAAGTCCGTCTATGGTACGTATAAATTTTGGGTTATATTTTGACCGGCTGAAATTTTTTAGGTTACGAAAAAACCGTGACAAAATGTCACGATCAAACTACTGTCTGAAAAAGATTTTGCTAACCAAGCTCTTCATCGCAGATTTCGATATTGTTGTTAGCCCGAGAAGGACTAAGTCATTTAAGTGGACAGTGAATATCGAACACGCAACTCTCGAAGGACTTAAAAATTCCATACGTGTGATGTACCCAACGCCAGCACTTGAAAACAATGGAGCGGAACTCAACTTCGTATGTGTCAGCGGAAAATACTCACCTCGAAATGACCAAGACCTTCGTGAAACGCTATGCATATTCGTATAAAATAAGAATCTCAAGTTTCTTGTGTTCATAGAAACACCCTCAAAGGCTTTCTCAGATTGGTCTTTCCCAAAGAGCTTTACGGACTTGGACACTTGGTGAATCAGATGATCCTTCGTTATAAGATCTGAAGAATGAATCTTCTCAGATATTACTTAAAAACCTTATAACCGAACTGAAAGCCCGTCTCAAGACCATTTCAATCAACGGAAATGAAGCATTGAAATCACAATATGTGTGTCGCTGGTGCGAATCTATACAAAGGTAAGTTTGAGCTCCGACCAGAAAAAAATATCACAGGACCTTATGGACATGGCACAGTCGATTTCGCAATAGATTTACTCACAACCGCAAAAACTGTTAAGTAAAGGACGAAGATTTTTTAAAGGGCATTGCTCAGAATGCCGTGCAACTTGAATCAGCTTTATCAATCCGTAAGCGTAAAGCAAGTGAAATAGAGGAGGGAATATTTGTGGGTAAAGTATTCTGAATTATTACAGATGCGAAAGAATGGTATTTTATGGAATGTTCACTTGACGACCAAGATAGGCTGAAATTAAATCGATAGTTGTCGTGTATGATAGTAAGGATATGGAAGGTATGGTTGAAAGGTTTCTTGGCCACATTGCTTGATTATTGGACGTGGTACAAAAACCGGAAGAAGGTTCACAAAGTGGAGAAAGAGTAATAAAGAAGCAGGTCATTGAATAATCTTGCGGAAAAGTCAGATTAGATAGACCTTAGGATAGAAAATTTCGGATTGGAAGGTGTGGGGTCATGTAATTTGTTTTACATGTATGGCTATCTTCGTATAGAAACTTCATGTACTACGATAACTTTTTGTATTTATTTTTTAGCTAAAAAAAAATTTTACACGACACTGATGAAGTTTTTCATAACCTAAATTTATCACATTTACCTCAAGATCACTACTACATCAAATCCGCAAATAAATGCGCAGTAACATTAGAGTATAAACAACATCATGTATCACGGGAACAATTGCTGTAATTTATTCTCGGCATATATTCAAAGTTTTTACATGTATTAATAAAAAAAAAAAGACCCGTTGTTGATCTTGTAATGTCAAAGTTTCTTCATTATTATTTTGAGCGAATCCGTTGATCAGAATTTCATGATGAGATCAAGTTAACTTCCTCATTCCAAGTTCGATTCTTAGATCCATTACAAGTCATATAAAATAAAGTAAGGTGCTAGTTAGTAATTCTTTTATACGAGAAAAGCAAAAATCAAGCGAAATTAATAAATCTTACCGCTACATAAATCATAATATTGTAAATCGTTGGATAGTTCTGTATCTGACATGTAATGGTACAAACAAAAATTTGGCTAATATATCGAAAAATTACGTTGCTCTGAGAAATAAATCTTTTGATTACAGCGCAGAATGGAATACTATGAAAATGAAGTATCATGGTAAGTGGGATTATTTTATTTGCTAACTCCGGAATTTATATTACAGATCTTGATCTGAAATTCTTTCATCTCTTGAAAAAGTTCTCTTGCAGAACTAATTCTTTATATTATCTGTGTTGGTGGGAGAGATACAAGCGAAAATTGTGTAATGGGCGGGATAATTTATTTCAGAAATCTGGTAGAATCTCATAGTTGGCATTTAGCGATAAAAATAAATTAGCTCAAGAAATTTTTTCGGAAATTTAAGAAAGCGATGAATTAATATGGCGCAGGGACTCGAATAGGATACTCACTTGAAAACATGTCATATATTTCATTTAATTGCAAAATAACCACTGCAAATATATATATATTACATATAATTTTCGCCATACTGAGCTTTGGGTGTGTAATGTAAAGTTAAAATTTGCATATATCTTTATTATTTCTCAAATACATTAATTAAAAGAATTAATTAAAAGAAAAAGCTAAATAAAGCAAACGCTATAAACAACTATATAAAATAAATGGTAAATAAATCAACATTAATGTTTCTTTTTTGTCGCTTCTTTTGTTTTCCATCTTTTTTTGATCCCTACTTTTCTTTGTTTAATTTTATTGATTTTAGTAACTCATCAGTTACCACTAAACTTGGGTGCCGAAACCTACCTATGCCGAAACATATTTGGGATTCGGCATACGCCGAAATGTCGATTCAGAAATTTGCCGAAATCCCAAATCCCAAATCCCAAACCTATGCCGAAATTCCAAACCGATGCCGAAATCCCAAATCGATGCCGAAAATCCAAAACCGATGCCGGAATCCCAGAAATCCCAAACCTCCAATATGGAAATGACCGAAATTTAGGATTTTTGAATTTCGGCAACGGTTTGGGATTCCGGCATCGGTTTGGGATTTGGGATTTCGGCAACTTGTATATGCCGAAAGGTATTTGGGATTCGGCATATAGCCGAAACGTTTCGGCACCCAAGTTTAGTTACCACAATTTTAGGTTTTTCATACTCTTCGTGCCGCTTATCAGCTTCTTTAGCTTTTTTCACTGGTATCAATTCATGGGCGATATAGCAAAGATTTTCCTGGTGAAAGAGATAGTTTTCCAGAGCCTCTTTCATATCACATCCTCAATTCACTTGTACGAGACCACATGTAGATAACGCCATCAGGGTCTACCAGAAAATTGAATCATCACATGCAAGTACAGGGCAAACATTAGTAATATTATAAAGTTCAGCAACCCTATCAATTTCATAATCATACAGAATATCTTTGTTCGTCTCATCACGAAATGGACATTTATTTTTCAATAAGTTAAGAAGTATGAGCAGATCTTTTCGTGTTGTGTTTTATTGTCAACTGCATGGCAACACTGTTTATTGTGTTATCGTTGAAATTGTATGCGTCCTCATTGGAAGATCTTTGCCTCCACTGTGATAAATGAAGCCATGCGTTGGTTTCAGCTTTCTAACATTTTTCAATAATGTAATTGTAATTTAGATATTAAAAATTCATGTAAAAAAGTGGTTCACTTTATTTTTAAACAACTGCAATAAATGATACCAATATAAAAAAATCAAAAATTTTCATATAAAGACAAAAGAATTATTCCGTAGTGAGTATCCAAAGTGTAGCTTCATGAATAGCGAATTATTATCATCTTTATTAATCTCCACTACTAAAATGAATTAAAAATAATTAACATTCACAGCAAATAATACTTTAAACTTTTTTTAATTTGTACTAACAGTAAAATATTTTAAATAAACTCGCCACAATTTACTACCCTTATCTTTCATTTGATCTAACACTTTGGCCCAACCTGATGGTGACAATTCTTTTATACCATATGTTTTACTTGCAATATATTCAATTTCCCATTCTATTTTACCTATTTTATTGGCTTTTTTAATGTCAGAATAATATTGAATATAATCGGTTAATATACCAAATGTTTTAAAAGAAGTGGAATATCTGTATTCTCGAATTCCCGGATTATTAACTATATAATAATTGAAATCTTTATGAATAAAAGGTTAGGAAGAATATAAGAAAAAAAAATTAAATAAATTACCTGGAATTATTGAAGGAGCATTATTTAAAACTAAAACAATATTTTGATTCGATTTTATTGAAGGGTGTTCATCCTTGTCAAGATATAATAATCTATAGTCAGCAATATTTCCGGATTCCGTTACAAATGTTAAACTATCCAGATTTGTATGACCTATTTGCAAATCATTATTTGTAAACAAATATTTACAAAAAATAAACAATAATATGAATATTTCTTAATACAAACCAGTAAAATGACCAGATATGATATCGGAATATCGCCCAAGTAATTGTACATATTTAACGTAACAAACATGGTAAAATGATTCACCTATAAAAATTAAATTATTAAATTTATAAATAAAATGAATAGGAAAAAAAAGGTTAAAATTATATTACCATCCGAGTTCAAAGGTGGGATATGCTGTGCAATAAAAACTTTTCTTTTCTCCTTTCTTGCGTTCTCCAATTGATATCTAATCCATTTCAATTGAATTGCTCCAGGAGAATTTTCATGATTACAATCTTTTATTTGATCATTAGAATTACTGAAATACATTGAATTTAAGCTAAATACGCTAAGTTTTGAATTTATGTCTTGTCTGAAATATCCGCCCTTTATAAAATCAGAAGTTAGATTTAATTTTAAAGGTGCCCATATTTGAGTCAAGTTACTGAGAAGCGTGTTTGGACCATCTTCAAGTTGATTATGAACTATTTATTAAAATTTATAAAAAAAAAAAAAATTTAAAAGAACTTGATACGAATATACGATCCTGCTCAAGAAAAAAAAAAAAAAAGACTACCCCATTCATCGTTGTTTCCTAGTGTAGGAATCTATTTGAATAAAATATTAAATTAAAGATTTATCTAGCCATGCCAACCTATTCATTGGTTACTCACAAATTTTGTCTTATCAATATCAAAAGTCTCCATAATATACTTGACAATAAGTTTATGACCCCATTTGACATAATCTTCCGTTAAAGAAATTTTTGGATCTCTGTCGTGTCTTAAAGAATCACCAGTATAAATTACAAAATCAACATCTTGAAATTTTTCTCTAAGGAATAAGAATGTCGAATTTGTTAATTCATAAGGAGAATCACAATCCGATTTTATAGTGCCAAATTTTCCGGATTTATTTTTCTTGGATTTTTTGGCGTAACGACGACAAAATTTGGATGGATCACTATTTGGAATATAAAGAGAATCAAGATGGATATCTGAAGAAATATATATATATATATTAAAAAAAATACGTTTGAATTTACATATTCAAAAAGAATCGTTAAGTTTATTGCTCAAACCGAATTCATTTACCAGTAATGTGCAAAAATTTTCCTGATAATTCTTTATCGTCATTTGCGATTATTTGAAAAGGTTTTTGTTGTAATAATTGATAATCATGCATATTCCATCTAGTATTTATGGGGTTTGCTTTAATATTCCAATTCATTATAACAATAAATAGTATTAAAATATTAATTATGGAATCCATTTTTCGTACAATTATTACAATTATTGAAACGAATTATCTTGAAGGCCAATTAAAAAAGAGATTTTTTATTTTTTTTTCAGAAAATTGATTTTGTAGAAGAATCGACGATTTATTGTATTAGATTTTGTCATACAATATATGTAACTAAATTAGAATAAGTCATTTTGTTAAAGTATTTAGAAGGATATGCACGGAAAATTTTCTTCCATATAGCAAGATAATTTCTCAATTCTCACGGTCATTCCTATCTATGTTACACGAATCAACATTTATTTCCGAGTGGACAAACTTTAAAATTTGTGATTATAAAGTAGTCGAACCTGAATCATTTTATTTCAGCCATGCTATTTTCTTTTTTCTTATCGGTTTGATCTAAATTAAAAAAAAAAAAAATATCAAATCACATTTTACAATGTCATATTTAGCAGTTTCTATGACACGGCCTATCAATTTCGGAATAGCTGGAATAATAAGAACTTTAAATCGACCGATAATTAATTCTAAAGTTTGGAAACAAAATTCGAGAAATTATCATGATAATGAAGCCTTTGGATATAGAGTTCCTGTGATATATACTATGCAAGATTGTTAGAAATTTTATTGTTACATTATTATATTTTTCGGACTTTTAACTCTGTTATTTAACTGCGCCACGGTATTAATTTTTGCCGTAAATTTTTTCATGCAGATACAAACGTAGAATTATCAAATCGTATCGAAAATGCAAATTTACTTCGTCTTGTTGCTGCGTATAGAACTTATGGGCATAAAGAAGCTCACCTTGATCCTTTGGGTATTATGGAACGAGAGTATGTTTATTTACCAAAATTTTATCTTTCCTAATTATTGAATTTCTTTTTTAATATTTCATTATCAATCAAATAGAAAAGTCTTAGCTCTCGATTATAAAAGATATGGATTTACTGAACCTAACAAAGTTTATAATTTAAATGGTAATTTTCCAATGCAATATAAATGATAAGTTCAACATTCAATTTTTATATATGATATTTTAATATTAGGGATATTGCATGTAAACAAATCAAGTTCAACAAAAGATTCCAAAGAGGAAGCAAATATAGATGCTATTATTTCACATTTGAAGAAAGTTTACTGTGGAAAAGTTGCTTATGAGTTCATGCATATTCCGGTAAAAAAAAAAAAATGATTTTTTATAATAATCACGTGAAAGTCAGTTACAAATTTATAAAAGAATTTTTAATAGAATGCAAGTGAAAGGCGATGGTTTTATCATACTCTTGAATCTTATGATAAAACTTCATTAACTCCAAAAGAGAAGAAAAGAATTTTCGAATTTCTCACAAGATCCGAGGTACTGAATCACATTATTAACGCATATGCCTAAATGATCGAATTATTTATAATTTAACTTTCATCGTAGGTATTTGATCACTTTATGTCGAAAAAGTTTCCTCAAGTTAAGCGATACGGGCTTGAGGGAGCCGAATCAATGTTGGTTGCTTTGGAAAAACTATTTGAGGTCTCGAATAAAGGTATTAATCACGTGTATTAAGTAAACTAGTAAAGTGCTGTCGATTTCGAATAAATACTCTATAATGTTTCTTCTATTTTTAGCTGGAGTAATTGAGGCTGTTTTATGTATGCCACACAGAGGTCGTTTAAATCTTTTAACTGATTTGTTAAAATTCCCTCCTGTAAGATTATTTCACAAAGTGAAAGGAAATCCCGAATTTCCAGAACATTTACCGGCCTCTGGAGACGTTTTATCTCATTTAGGTATTTTTCCTAAATTTATTATCAAAAATGATTTTTCCATAAACAATTTAATTTAACAATTCTTTTATATAAATGTTAGCTTCTTCGCCTCAACTAAACTATGGTGCAACAAGACCCTTAAATGTCTCTATGCTGCATAACCCATCGCATCTGGAAGTATGAGTCGTCGCTATTTGTTTATTTATTTAAAAAAAGTGCTAAATCTAAATTTTTTTTTTAGGCAGTAAATCCTGTTGCTATGGGAAAGACTCGCGCGAAACAAATGGATCTTTTAAAATTTGAAACAGATTGCAAATTGGGAGATCGCGTAATGTGTATTCAATTACACGGTGATGCAGTAAGTAAAAAAAACAATTTTTTTTCCAAGTCATTTTTAATTTTATTAATCTAAATTATTTTCACTTTGATAGGCATTTACAGGACAAGGAGTTGTGATGGAAAGTTTTGGATTGTCAAATTTACCACATTTTTCTTCTGGTGGTTCGGTTCACATAGTAGTAAATAATCAGTTGGGTTATACAACACCTGCACAAAATGCAAGGAGCAGTTGGTATAGCTCAGATATTGGGAAAATGATTAACGCACCTGTTATTCATGTTAATGGTGATTTTCCTGAGGTGAGATTATTATCTTAATGATTACTTTATATAAATATTTATTATTTAAGATAAAATTAATTTCCAAATTTAGGATGTTACACGTGCTATTGAAATCGCCTTTGAATATCGAAATAAATTTGAAAAAGTAAATTATTTAAAATTTTGGCTTAATCATAAGAAATATTATATATATATATTTATTAATTTTCTCATTTACACAGGACGTAATAATAGATTTAATTACGTATCGTAGATGGGGTCATAATGAATTAGATGAACCTGCTTACACGCAGCCTTTAATGTATAATAACATTCGATCAAGGAAAAGTGTTCCAAAACTTTATGAAGAAAAATTACTGGTACGTGATGTTTAATTTACACATATTTTTTTTTATAATTTTATTTTTTATCGGGGTTTTTTTTATAAACAATAGACCGAGGAAATAATCACTCGAAACGAAATTAATGAATTTAGAGATAATTATTTCAAATTTTTGGAAGAACAATATAAGTTATCTGATGATTATAAGTCCGAGGTGAATAATATAATTATATTATCTGCTGAGTAATATGTTTTTAGAAATATGCATTGAAAATGATTTATTTTAAAATTTAAAAATAGGCAGATACTTTGAAAAAGAAATGGAGTAAAATGATCATGCCAACTGAGTCAGTTTCAAAATTGGATACTGGTAAATATGTTTTTTAAAAAATATTTTCAAAACTAAAGAAAAATAATGTTTTTATAAACTTATAGGAGTTTCAAGAGATGTTTTAGAAAAAGTTGGGAAGATTTCAATAACTGTTCCAGATGACATTGTAAGTTATTATTTAATATCTCATTATATGTGTGTATATATTCTCGTTTTAATTATTTTTTTCAAAATAGGTTATACATCCTCGCCTAAAGAAATTTCATATTCAGTCCAGGCTACAAAGAATTGCTGAAGGAAAGAAAATTGATTGGGCAACAGCTGAGGTTTTTAAATCTCTGACTATTTATTTAAGATATGTATTAAATATTTTAATAACTAGATTTTCAAATTTTGTACGAAGGCTCTTGCTTTAGGCTCATTACTATTAGAGGGACATAATGTTAGATTGTGTGGACAAGATGTTGGTCGCGGTACATTTAGTCAGCGTCATGCAATGATGATTTGCCAAGAAACAGAACGCGTTGTTATTCCTCTAAATAATTTATCGAAAGATCAAGGAATGCTTGAGGTTTGCATATTATTTGTATTTATTGCTTTTGTATGTTTATTAAAAAAATGGATAAGCAAATATTACAAACATATTATAGGTAGCGAATAGTAACTTAAGTGAATTAGCAGTAGTTGGATTCGAATACGGAATGTCAATTGAAAATCCAAATAACCTCAATTTATGGGAAGCACAATTTGGCGATTTCTTTAACGGAGCCCAAATTATTATTGACACTTATATTTCAAGTGGTGAAGGTATACTTAATTTTAAAATATTTAGTTAATTTATTAATTCCATAGTAAAAAAAATTCTTTATCATAAAAAAAAAAGCGAAATGGTTAAGACAATCTGGATTGGTTATGTTATTGCCTCATGGTTATGATGGAGCAGGACCCGAACATAGTAGCTGTAGAATAGAGCGTTTTTTACAGGTACAATTTCTTTTAGCGACTTTTTTGATTAATTACAATAAGATAAATAAGTATCATTTAATTTTTTTATTCATTTATTTTAATAGCTGTCGAACGATAGAATTGATGTATTAAATGATATTATACCAATCAATCCAAATATGCATATAATAAATCCTACTACTCCCGCGCAATATTTTCATGCTTTAAGAAGACAGGTTTGAACTCAAGTAGATGCGGTCATTATGTTTAGTGTATACTATATTAATTGAAGTCATTTTTTTTAGTTGAAAAGAAATTTTAGAAAACCTCTTATTGTTATGACTCCAAAAATATTATTAAAATCGGCTGTGAGTTTATTTCATTTATAGAAGAATATATTAATTTTTTACATAGAATTATTTTATAATTATTTATTATTTAGGCTGCAGTATCGGATTTTGAAGAGATGATGCCCAGTACAACATTTTTGCCGGTTATTGGAAATAATACTATTTCAGAAAAATCAAAGTGAATAAAAAGTTTTTTTTTATATATTACTTGCTTTATACTGTCGGATTAACTAATATATTTATATTGGCTAAAGGATTGAAAAGATTATATTTGTTTGCGGAAAATTATACTATGATCTTGTTAAAGAAAGGCAGAATAAGAAATTGGTAGATAAAGTTGCAATCGTTAGAATTGAGGTACTATAAGTTAAATAATAATTACAATTTATTACAATATTAACTCAATTAATTGTTTTAGGAATTATGTCCATTTCCAAAAAAAGATATAGAACAAGAATTAAATAACTATAATAATGTGGAAGGTAATGCATAAAAAATTGATTTTAAAATAAGCAATAAAAAAATTAAATACATATAATTCTTGAATGTAGAATTCGTTTGGTGTCAAGAAGAACCGCAGAATAATGGTGCTTTTACATTTATTGAACCAAGGCTAAATCAAATATTGCCTAATGGTCAAAAGGTAAAGTATTTTGTTTATAAATTGCTTTAATGAATTAAATTAATCTTTTTAATCTGTAATATATTATAGGTAAAATATGTTGGTAGACCGACAAGTGCTACGCCAGCTGTTGGTGTTTCTAAATGGCATCATATTGAACATTCAAAGATTTTAAATGAAATATTTTAAATAATCTTATAGATAAGACAGGCAATCCAAAAAGTTTGTTTCATAATTGTTTGCTTTCGCAAGAATATTTTTTAATTGAAATAAATGAAATACTTTATGGTTTACTAAATATGCTAGCTAGAAAGTTTCAAAGATGTAACAATTGGTAATTTCACACACTTAAATCTGTACTTAATATTTTATATTTGGCCTGACTTTGTTAGGAGCCAGAATTATCAATTGAATTCTTATTTCTCAATATAGGTCAATCATTTGGTGAATAATGCCAAATGAATGATTTATCTACTAGTATAAACCTTTTCTTTAAACTTCGGATTCTTTCATAATTGCGATTCCAATAATTTCATCATTATTTTTTATTGCTAATATGATAGGGCGGAGAAATTGTGTCCTAAGATATGTTTGGTATTATGAAGACCATATGCAATTTTCGAACACCTTTGGTTTTATAATTTGTCAATCAGACATGTTCCGCGTAGCAATTTGTAAGGTTATACTAACAAATTTAAATTTATTTTCGTACGGATTTAGTTGTTTTGTAAAGATATAGGCAATGATAAATTGAAAATTACGAGTTTTATCAAGTTATGATTATAGAAATCAAGGTTTTCAATTATCACTTGTATCGCTTCAACTGATTATCTCTTAATCCCCTATTAATCTTATATAAAAGTATTAATATGTTTTAAAAAATTTAAATAATGAAGAATTCCTCTTGATTAAAATAAAAATGTTCATAGCAAAAAAAAACATTTATTAACAAAATACATTACAAATATGCTAAGTGGAAGTAGTAGTTGGACCTGAATAATTTGTTTGGAGAGGAGTTGTACGAGATCGATCACCTAATACGACCACTGCTGTCAGACAGACAGGCCTTATTATGTTAAAAGTATAGATGGCCTGTCACAGTTCCTAAAAAAATATTTTTAAATACTTATATATGGGATGACTACTGTATTTGGGGACTCCTAGTTTTATAGTAATATTATTTTTTTAAAAAATATTTTTTATAATACATTTGCTGTCTGTGCATGATTATTACTTTCTTTTGGCATTCATCAGGAAATTTTTTTGGGATATATAGCGATATATCTCTTCATCATTATTTATCACATTAATTATAATATGTAATATATATCAATAATAATCGCACTCATTGAGTGAAGTTGATGTGGATAAATAGTGATAAAACATCAGATTTTAACCTAAGGCCGGACCAAGTTAATTATCTGTTTATCATAACATAAATTAAACCGATAAANGGGGGGAGGGCTAAAAATAATTTAAACTAAAAAACACATGACCATAATTTTGGCCAGAATTATAGTAATTCGGCCTACTCAAATTAATACACTATGTCC
>QKYT01000442.1:73525-86931 GCA_003550305.1 Glomus cerebriforme | reverse complement strand
TATATAGTGTTTGCTTTTTTAGCTTTTTCATTTTAATTAATTCTTTTAATTAATGTAATAAAGATATATGCGAATTTAACTTTACATTATACACCTAAAGCCTAATATGGTAAAAATTTATGTAATATAACATATTGGCAGTTTTTCTTTTGCAATTGTATATGACATGCTTTCAAGGGAAGAGAGTAAGGTTATTTAATGCAAAGTCCCTGCACCATACTAATCTGAAAATTTTCTATTTCTATTGCTAAATATTGCTAACTATGAGATTCTCATATACCAGATTTCTGATCTCGCCCATTACTCAATTTTCACTTGTATTTGCCAAAGTTAACAAGAGATATTGTAAAAATAAAATAGTCTCGCAAGAATCACTCTTATTATTATATATACCACTCTGCACTATAATCAAAAAATTCATTTCTTAGTATTAATAATTTATACTTTTATATATTGCATCTAACTTTTGCTTTTTTAATATCATTATCATATTATCATATCATAGGTGCAATTATAAATAATCAAAAATTATGTGAGTATTCAAAACTTCATATTAAAATGCCATGATATTATGTGGTAGTCATCATATAAAAAAACTGTGATATTTTATCATGATTAGTATTATGTGTAAAATTTTTTTATTAATTCAATATAATATGCAAAAAATAAATACAAAGCTTGAGTCTGTGCCTATAATATATATGACAATTTTTTTCTATACTAATAGTAAATTAATATATACAATAACTTTTTATTTTATTTTAAAACTTATATTTCTTAATCTAACTTTTCTGCAAAATTGCTCAATAATCTTTGCTTTTTTAGATTTCTCTCTTTATTTTGTAAATCTTTTATAGACTTTTGCACCTCCTTCAACAATCATGTAATATATCTAAAGACCTTTTTTTATCTTAGCTTGCAAATTCTCATTATTATACATAATAGTTACTAGCTTTAATAGCTTAAATAATGACCAGCTTTTCTTTATTATCTAGCAAACATTTCATAAAGTACCATTTGAAAGCATCAGCAATAATTCCAATATATTCTACCCATTATTAATTTCTTTTGCTTTACATTTACATAACAAAGTTAACTCTATCTATATAAATACTTGAATAAATCCCTTCATAAAATCTTTCTTCTTAATTTCAATTATACCAAGAATTCTATTAGTCAAATAATATTTTATCATATAATTAAAATTTCCTTGTCTATTTCAATTCTTTATAAGTTTTTTTAGTATAAATTTAAAATTATCTTTATAGAATAAGATCTTTAAAAACAAGATAATAGTAAAAATAAATACTTTTCATTATCTCATTTGCCTTGTTAAAAGAAATAATATTTTGATGAAGTTTTATTTTTATCATTAGATATTTAATCACAGCTTTGGACTTATTATTATTTAGGTTTGCAAAATCACATTACTAATACAATAAAATTAATATACTTTTAAAAATAACTAATCTGAGAAAGATTTTAATAGTATCTTAGTAAACTTAAGATTTTTATTTAACATGAATATGTGAAAAATTTTACAGAAGTCATGTTATAAAGTAATAAAATTGGTTTTCATAACTGGTCGGGTCAATCTGTATTAAATTTTTAAAAAAAATTTTATATATTATTACTATATCGGATACAATTTTTTAATATTACAAAAAAATTTCATATGAATTTTACATATAAAATTTTTTGAAAAAAAATTAAAAGCTGGGTTGCTGGATCATTTTCAAAATTTTTATGTTATGAGAACCAATAAATTAAGTTTATATGGCCTTATTTTGAAGTAAATATTTGTTTTTATTATTTATGAGGTTGAGTTCCGCAACTTATATTTGTTCAAGATTTTAGTTATTCATCTATTTATCCAGATTTTCTAAAAAAAAAGAGAAGGGTGATATTAATTATGTTTTTTTAAATAAAAAAAAAATAAAAATAAATAAAAGAATAAATTTACTTTTAGTTCATTTAGATATTGTTCATTTAGATTTTTCTATTCATCCAAGTTCTGTCTCTAAAAAAAAGAAAGTAAAAAATAAAAATAAAAATAAAACTTAAGTTCATCTTTTTTATTTTTTATTAAAAAGTTATTAATATGCAGATCTGAATCTAATCAGATCAGATCCAGATTTTTTTGTAACATGAATTTGCAGATTCAGATCAAATCAGATTTTTTTCAGAATACTATTTATAGTATATACATATTATATTTTACTATGCATTTTTGATTAAGATAATTTGTCATAATAGATTAAACTTTATATGTAATATAATAAGTATTGTAATAATAAAATATTAACTATTATTTATTTGATCTAAATATGTATCAGATCAATAGATTGAGTTGGATATTTAGCTGATACTAATTCAATTTAAGATTAAATCATGAATTTGATGATCTAATCCAAATTTTTTGGATTAATTCAACAGATCACCTGATCTGTCAGATCAGATTCAGAATTTTAAGTATAATTATAAAGATTCTTTATAATAGAAAGTATTTTATATAAAATATTTTTATATAATTAAATGAATTTTATACATACAAAAAATAAAGCTAAAATAATAATTTATTAATAATATATATAGTAATAATTTATTTATAAAATAAATCATTATTAAAAACAGTAATTAATATATAAAAATTGCAAATAAATGTTATATAATGCAGATAAAAAAACAAATAAAATTCAACTACTTAGTAAAAAAAGTTTTGGGATGATAGGATATATAATAATCATTAAATTATTATCTTTTTCAATATCAAAATATTCACTAAAATTATTATAAGATTTTTAGAATACATACTATTCTTATAAAGATTAAATTAAAGGATATCAATTTATTTGATGATAGCAGTTTTGAATTCTAATAATATAATTCTAAAAGTACAATTACAAATTTATTATTTTTATCTTTAATAGTAAATTTTAAATAATTAATGTCTATTTTCTTATTTTTCTAAATACAGTATCTTATAGTAAGAAAATTATTTCACTTGCTTTTATATATACAATTATACATATATAATTTCTGACATATATATATATTATTTTACATTATTTTTACAAGAATGATTTTTGTGAAAAAATTGGCTGAACTTTTATAAGTTTCTATATACTTTATATTTTAGGAGTAATCAGTTTTATCATCTGATGTTAAGAGTTTTATAAAAATATATGAATATGAAATTTTATATCTCTTTATATGAAGATCTATCCTGCAAGACTAAAATTGCAAAGTTCTTAATCTTTTATAATATATGTTTTTATTAGCATTATGTATTTATAAGATAAGTTTTATATTGTATATAAACCTTCTTTCACATTTTTTTATATTTGTTTGAGAAAAAAATAGAGATATTGAATAACTATTCTTTTTTTATATATATATAAATTAATATATTATATACAGTAAATTTATTATATAATCAGCTATTTTGTCACATATAATTGATTAGGAATACAGTACATGTATTGTGATTTAAAAAAAAATCTCTTAAACTAATAATGATCATTACTTTAAACTAGTTAGATCAGATTTCCAAATATTCATTTAGTTTAGAATAATCAAATATACCTATAATTCTATTCTATTTTTATTCTTGATAGTGATTAAATCAGTTGTTTAGTTATATGATATGTGTTTATATTTGATAGAATTATATAATGGTATATACTACGTAAAATTAATGGTAAATTTATTTGCAATTTTACATTTATTTTTTTTAATTTTTTAGTCATAATAACTGGTTTAACTAATTTAATTAGTTTTAAAAAAAATAAAATTGCTCTAAACTGGTTTAATTAAAGATGGTTTTGCCATTAGATTATCTATTTTTTTTTTAATGCATAAATATAACTAATAAAATTTTACTTCTTTTATATTTTAAAACAGAAAATGATTAGATATTCTTATTACTTTGAACTATACTAGATTAATTTTACTGTAGATCTTATTTTTATAATGCTCTTAAGTAAATATATAATGAATTCAGTAATTATATTTATTGATAATTTCAGATATTTTATTATTTTTAATAGTTTTTGATTTTAGTTCTAAGTTTTAATAAGATTCAGAATTAGAGTTTTCTGAGTTTGTATTACCTATAATATAATTATTTTTCATATTTAGACAGATAATTTGATTGGTAAATATAACTAAATTAGAATGATAATTATTTTGCATAAGCTTTAACTTTTATGCTAATCTATTTAATATTAATTTAAGCTTAATTATATAAGTATTTTCTAGATTAATTCTATTTTAAAATACCTTTTTAATATTCTTGTTTACATTCTTTATAATATTATTTAAACTTACTATACCAATTATTATTTTAATAATTTATTCTATAACTAATTTATTACATTAAAAAAAAATCTAATAATTATATAAGCATATTGCTAATTTTTAAGATAATTTTTTTTAAAAAGAATTATTAATAATATTTATTTCCAAATTATTTTTAGAATAGATCACTTATTGAAGGTAAATAATCACATTTTTTTAGGATCAACAAGTTGTTAAATTGCTTTAGAATTAATCTGAATTGATTTGAACTATTAATATCTCTATTAATAATTTAGTATTTATATTTAATAAGTATTTAAAAAATAAATTAAAAAATTTTTAGTAAAGTAAAATTTACTGATTAATATTTTAAGCCAACCATATATTATATTATTTTAGATTAATTTCTTTAATATTATATATAATTTAAAATTTAATTATAAATAAATAACTAATAAATATTTTTAGGATTTCTTATTAAAAAAAAAATATATATATTATATATAAAAAGATTTTTATAGATTTTTATGCAATTCTTAATACTTATATTGATTTTTATAATAACATTTGGTTTAATAATAATGAATTTTTAGAAATTAAACTAAAATTTTAGCATATATTTTTTGTTTCAAATTAAATTATAATTTATTATTAAATAAATATTGGAGTAATTATAAGAAATAGAAAAATTATTAAAAAATTAAATTATAAAATAGAAATAGAAATATATAATATACCTAAAGTATTTAGATACAAATTATATAATACTAATAATTAGAAATGGTAACTATTTGGTTAATTTTTTTTTTTTAAAGACAAGCTGACTAAGCAATACCTTTATTAAGCAAAATTAAGTGAGTTTTTATATCACCAGACAAAAAATAATAAAATTAGCTATGCAGAAATAAGTTTTCATATTTTTATTTAAGACAGAAATACTCAACTTGTTGTACTTACGTAATATAGATCCTCAGAGTGAGGCCACGTTACTGAGTCTCCTTAGATAAGATATGTTCTGAATCTCTCACATATCCCAGTACTAGTACCAAAAATTAATCTTTTAACCAGTCCTTCCAAATCTCCCTATCAAATTAAATACTTCTTGCCCAGTTTATTTAAATCTCCCCTCAATCACATGGATCTTTAAACTAGTATGAAATATTGATAAGGTTATAAAAGCTAGATGCTAGTGCCAGCCTTCAGAATAAGGGATACTGATATCATGAAACTTAGATCTTTAAACTAGCATGAAACATTATAAAGATGCTCCCATCTTTATAAAAGGATTTAAAAAAGCCAGCTACTAGTACTAACTTCCAAGAAGAAGGAAAAACTAAAGAAACTAATACTAAAAATACAAAAAAGAAACTAAACTAATCCTATCTCTATTCCTTTACCCATCCAGCCAGTTTCTAATGGCCTGATAGATGCTCCAGATGAATTGAAATGACTGTATGAATTTGGTTAATTAACTATTATAAGTATTAATATATAATTAAATTATTATTTATTAAAACTATTACAATCATAACTTTTTTATTTTAATAATATTATTATAATAAAATTTGTAAAAAAATTTATTAATTAATTAATCATATAATTAAATTCTGTTTTTTTTATTAATCAATAATAAAAAAAAAATTAGACATTTCTCTTTTTTTTTTTATTAATCAATAATAAAAAAAAAATTAGACATTTCTCTTTTTTTTTTTATTAATCAATAATAAGAAAAAAATTAGACATTTCTCTTTTTTTTTATTAATCAATAATAAAAAAAAATTAGTACAAATCTTAAAAAATAAATTAATCATAAATAAATAATTTTGAAGGATAATGTATATACCATAATTAGAATTGCAGACATTAGAATATGAAATAACTTAGGTAACTACTATAAAATAACAGGATAATTGTCCTTGCCTAAGGCAACATAACATATAAATATATATTCCAATATGTCATTAAAATGAGCTGATACCCAATGAAATTATCCCACTAAAATAATATAAATTAAAAATAGCCATCTCTTTGTCCATCATGTGGTTTAATAGGAGGTGATTTAATAGGAGGAGATTTCATTCCATCTAATTCATTACCACCAACTTTTTGATCACTTCCAAACCTTAATAAAGGTTGAAAATTATTTTGTCTTGACTGTTGCTGATTTTGTTTTAACGGTTTATTACGTTGCAATACTTTACCACCTCCACTTCCTTCTATATTACGATCTAATAAAGAACCTTTGTGAAATTTAACATCACCTTCTATACTTAGTAAAGGTCCATTATTTGAATCTCTTACAATGCCAACTCCTCCCATTGCTCTTTTAATTTTTTCTCTTTCTTTTGCTTGTTCAAATATCGTTCCATTTGATAATAATGAGCCTTTTGCGAACTTAACTTGCTCAGGCTCAACTGGTTTAACTGGAGGATTCTTATCATCATAATCTAACAATGATCCACCTCTAAACACACCATCAATAGAAGTTGTGGTTGTTTTAAATTGATTAAGAGATTTCATCTTTCTAAGTTCTTTCTTTTTAGAATCTTCAAATGATGATGTTTTATTCATATTTTCAGCAGGTGGTGAAATTGAATTATCAAAGGAACTTAATAAAGAACCTGCTGATGAACTACGCACATGTTGACGTAATGTGTCTGATTTTGATGTCGTAGTTGTTTTACCTTGATTAGTTGTATTAAATGATGCTAATTCAAATGTAATTTCATTCATTAATGAAGTCGTCTCTGATACAGCTGCAGGTAATGCGTTTGTTAATGGCATAGAGAGATTAATTGGAGTATTCGATTTCTCGATCTTTACAGGAATATCAATAAATAATTCTGGACTGATTTCACGCATTATTTTGTTCTAAAACAAAAAAAAAAAATTCAATTATGTCAATACTAAAAATAATCTAATAAATTTTATCAAAACGAACTTTAAAAGACCCACTTTTGCCATTCTGATAGCAATTATCCATTCATTCATTTTCTCTAAATGGTCTGTACATAAAAAGTGCATATAATCCTTCTCAGGATTTTCAAACATTGTAATTTTATCTTGCGACTTTATAGCAAAGACAAATTTTGTTGGAAATGCATTAAGGTTTCCCGTGCATATATACACATCAAAACTGACCATGGAACAAAGGAAAGTTTCATTGGTTCCCTATATAAAAAGTATAAGTTAACCGGGGTATTAATTAATAATTAAATAAACTTATTATATCACAAAATAAAATACCTTATGATCTTTGCTATGATATAGAGACCCATCTTTTATGTGAACAAATCGTTTTTGCCACTTATTTTTCTTAACTTCTAAAGATAACCATCCATATATTACAGGCGCTCGTTCATTAAATCCCTATAAAAATAGGAAGTTAACATCTGCAGAAAAAATAGAAAATCATTAAATTTAGCAACTTACTGCAAGTGTTAAGGCATTTCTGTGTGCATATTTTCTCAAAACAAGAGAATTCCTTCTACCCAATTCCCATGTTCCAATAACCCATGCCACAGACTCCCAATCTCTTAATGGACGTTCTGTAAAAAAATAAATAAATAAATACAAATATCACCAAGAGCAAGCATTTAATAGATGATAATCTTACCTAAATCATATTCGTATATCACTTCAAATATTGTCCAAGCTCCAGCATCAGAAATAGTATTATCACTTCTAAATATAGTCATGACATCAAGAGCAGTCATCTCAGGCGTCAATGTTATTGACTTGTGTTGCTGGGTTTCTTCAATAAATATTTGCGCTGTATTCCCCTTTCCTGAAGAATTCTTTGGTTCATCTTTTTCTATATTTGGTGGTTCTTCATTCTTTTGCTGAAAAAAATGTTTTTTTAAAATTATAATTTCATTAAACATCATCTCATTTAACAAAATAATAATTGTCATGTACCTTATTACCGATTTGATTTATTAATAGATTGGGATCTTTTTCTAACTCAATTTTAGCTCTTTCCTTATCATCATCTCTAGTTTTTGATTTAGCACGTTTCCCATTATCCATAATTTTGTTGTTAATATTTCTACCCCTGTCTTCATTTTCACCACCATTACGTATAGGTTGGCCTTGTGCTCTATCCTTTTCCATTATTAATTTCTCGTATTCTTTATCTCTTAGTGAATCTTTACTTAAATCTGTTGATCTTCCTTCATGTTCTCTTGTCAAAGATTTTGATCTGGTTCTTTCCATAGGAGTATTATTAGCTCTCGTTTTGCGTGATCGTCTACGTTGTAAATCATCGTTACCAGAAGGTTCTCTAGTTAAGGATTTAGCTCTTGAAATACTACTATCATAATTCTTATCTCTCGTCTTACGTGATGATTTATTATGCAGTGATTGTCCATAATGTCCATTATTGGAGTCCATATCATAATGAGGTTCATTATTATTACGATACTTTCTACCATCGCCAAAATCCCTTTCTCTTTCCTTTTCTCTATCACGCCCACGTTCTCTTTCTCTTTCTCGTTCTCTTTCTCCTCGAGTTTTAGATTTTGCACGTTCTTTTCCATCATAATCATATGTCATCTGTCTTCCCCTTTCAATATAATCTCTATCCCTATGTGCACCTCGTTCTTTATGTCTACCATTTCTTTGATTATCCCTATATTCATCAGAAGTTCTTTCCCTAGATTTTTGAACTCTCTTAACGGTTGGTTCATGTTCTCTTTCTCTATTTCGAGAAGGTCTTATATTAGATGAGGATTGTCCTTGTTGAATTTCCCTTGATGATGGATTGATTTTATCCACTAAATATTCTCTATGCCTATCGTTTCTTTCAGATTTTGATCTCAATTTTTTATCTCTATCATCTTGAGAATGTAGTTTAGAATTAATATGATTTCCTTTATTTCTATTTATTTCATGTAATTTCTTTTGAGGTAATTCTCGTGATAAACTTACACCGGCCGCAGTAAAACTAGTTGGTGAAGTTACTAATCCAGGTGATTGTTGTTGAATAGGAGATTGTGTGGCTGATGTCGGAGCTGACTTTACATTAGATTTGTGTGAAGAAGCAGCATTTGTAGAAATAGGAGTTAAATCAGTCGTAGACTTTTTATTTCTCAATAAATTTGGTGGTCGAGTTGGTAAATAAGTACCAGCAGTATCACTATTACTATCTACATCATCATCACTCTCACCATAACTTTTATCATCATCACTATCACTTTCGCTACTAGATGAACTTGAAGTCGCTGAACTATTATCATCATCATCACTACCAGAATTGAGAGTTGAGGTTGATGGAATACGTGAATGAACCCCACCATTAACTCCACGTACGGGAGAAAGTACTTTTTTTGGTGACATAATTCTGTTATTTGTTTTTTTAGAAAAACCATCATCACTATCAGATTCACTACTATCTTCAGAAGTTGTGTTTTCATCATCATTATCATCATCATCATCAGGATCATCTTCACTATTACTACTAGCCAAAGCGGAAAGCGTAGGAGGTGAACGTATGGGTGAAACTATTTTATTCTTTTTTAATGATTTATGACGAGACATATTAGGTTGAATATCTACATTATTATTAGTCTTAGAAGATAATATAGCCGCCGTTAAAGAACCAATATTATTATTATTTAACTTTGATTGTTGATTATGATTTTTACCATTATTTCGATTTGATTTATTATTTTGACGGGAATTTGATGATGATTGAGGTGGAGAAGTAGGACGAGAATTATTTGGAGATTTAGTTCGACCACGCTTTAAAGAAGAACTAAACTTTGTTAGTTCTGACTTTATTGAGACAAATGATGATTCTCCAAGTGGAGATTTTGAATGCTTTGTGGATGAATGCGTATTATCGCGTGAATTCTCCTAAAAAAATGAAAGTAAATAAATAAATAAAAATTTGAAAATTGTATCAAAAATAAGATCATGAATTTTAACTTACTGTTGATGATTCTTTATTCATATTTATTATTTATGCGAACAAAAATGTTTAATGACTTGCAATAAACAACCGGTTTGTTAAATATCAAAGACAAAGATACCAGCGCTAAACCCAGGTTGAGCGACTTTTTGTAAATAAACAGAATAAAGATATAAAAAAAAAAAAAAAGAGTCAGGAAGTTCAGTCGCTTCTTAGGCGTAACTAAACACTGTTTATCGATAAATGGAAAAAAAAGAGGGACTCATTAAAAAAAAAAGACGATTTTCATTATTAATATAAAAAAAAAAAAATCCCACCTTATTATTTATTAAATGAAAGAAAGAAAAAATTATGAATTAAATGATTTACTGGTGGTTAATTATTTGTTTGTTATTTTTCTTTATATTAAAAAGTACAAGTGAAACTGAAAATTATTATACAATAATAACCATGCAAGATTTATACAGGTTTATTTCAAAAAAAAAAAAATAAAAAATAAAAAATAATTTTTTTTTTACTGGATTGCTGAATTGCAGATACCGTATTTATAAAATTTTTTTGTGAAAAATTGGTTTTTGTTGTTTTTATTTAAAAAAAAATAAATATTTTGTGTAATTTTAAAAATCATTATGTGTGTGGTACAAACCCAATTGACTTCTTTTTCGGATTCTGATAGGTATAATAAAGAACATTCTTCTAATAAGCCGTCAAATTTTCTGGTTCAACATTTTTAATTAATTTAAGTATTAAAAGTATTAATTGAAGGCTAAAACGCGTTGTGTCTAGTTTTATGTTTATGGATTAGTATGTTACTTGGCATATTTGTTTGTAGCCAATCAAATGTCTTTGTTTAAGTTAAGAATTGCCGTAAATTTTCCGGAAACAAAACTTATTGGTTTTAATTTCATATTTTTGTTTCAATATAAAAATAAATATCAAAAAAATTTAAAATCCTTTAATTGACTGGTGCACTAATAACATTGAGATTATCTTTTATTAAAGAGAGTTTGAATGAGAATAATATAAGATTATCAAATAGTAATACAGAAATCCAAATTTGAAAAAAATGAATAATCGCTATTATGTGATACTAAATTATTGTATTTTTGTATTTTGCGAATTTAAGAATTTTTTTTCATGCCTAAGAATTTTGTATGAAAAATATCATTATTTCGTACAAAATTCACGCATAAAGTAATTATCCAATCAGATTATTGAAATTCGTCAATTTACCCAACTATAATTATCACATTACACAAATTGTCCCTGAAAACATGATGATTGACCTATTTAAGATGATTTGTTTGTTTGTTATATCGAACTCATTATCACAACTTTTTAAATGTGTGACAAATAAAAAAAAATTTATCTTCAGAATATAATTGGTTATCGCCTATCAATATATTTAAAAAATGTAAAGTATAATAAGTTCAAATATATTACTAAATTAATTGTTATTTAACCTATTCTGTATATACTATATAAATGCACAATATACTGCATTATATTTAACTTTATTGTAATAATTGAATTTGACATCACAAGGGCAATTCGCTAAAATTTCATATCAAACAAAACATTTATTTATGTAATTATTACCCTTTAACCGTTTAAAGTTTTTTCTCATAAATTACCCAGAAATAAGTTTAAGGATAAGCATATTATTAACTTTTTACAGACGTACAGTATATCATGACATATTTATTGCATAATCAGTTAAGGAGTTTCTTTCCGTCCATTGAAGACAATAAGTAAAAGATTAACATTATGATTTATAGTAGTATATCATTCATCATCTAAAGTCTATCAATTAAAATTTAAATCTTAAATAATTATGTTGAATGACGATCTTACAAGTTCACCAATCCAAGATATTTGCACATCTGCTGATTATTTATTTTACTTTTTCAACTTTTGTACATTGCCTTAAATTCCTGTTTCAGGTCATAAAAATAAAAAATCGCATATAAAGACTATCGAAAAAAACTAATTAGTCGATTCCTATTTGAGCTTGAACATGCTGATCGGATTTTAGGGTCCGAGGCTTTAATCGATCAATGCCTAATATAATTATTATAATGACGGGAACTCGAAATTCTTCATGATCCAACAGGGTTTTTCAAGCCAAAACACGAGCTCCTTGTAGGCACTCAAATTATCAATATCGAAAAGCTCTTTAAGCAACTTTTCTGCCAATTTTTCACCAACTGATAGATACGGGTATATAATGATTTAATTCTAAATCTACGCGAAATCTTTTGTTAAAAGGCTAAAGTTTTATATGATAATTTATTGAACTATCCATTCATATTATATTATTATTTCTTTACATTCCTGGTTGAGATAATATGTTTCATGATTTAAAAACCTTCATTTCAGTTCTTTTTGCGTAACATTTAAAAAATATTACATACAAAAATATAAATTTTAAAAATAAAAATAAAATGTAAAGTTATACCATTACAAAAATATTTATAATATGGTCATTTTTATTAAAATGTTAATTACATTAAGTGATAAATGTAGATTTAATTATTCAATTATTATCTATAGTAATAAATTAACTGTATCTTCAATTAATATTTTAAAATTCTAGGAATTATATATAGAATTCATAACTGATCTCATAAAATTAAACACTTTACTTCTTTTAAAATTAGGTTAATTTATTCAAAATTAAAAGTATAATATAAAAAGTTTTTTTTCTATATTATCTATTACAAAAATATTAGTTTAAAAACAAAAATTTTTAAATTTAGTTTATCTATTCAACTTGCTAATTACAGTATTATTATTATATAACATTCTATTATAATTTATAAATTACCAGATTTTATAAACAATACTTAGTAATATACAGTATAGTAAAATTGATGTTTTTTAAGTATATAAAAATTAAAAATCTATCAAATTTTAATATATAATCAAAAATATTTGTAATACTTTTTATTATTTTTTGTGTATATTTTAGCTTTAGAAAACTTTTGAAATGATAACTTTCAAATTTTTTATTTTTGAATTTAAAGTATAATTTTAATAATTTGATAATAAGTAAAAAGTCTCTTCAAGATTAAGTAAAGTTACTTAGCAGGTTTAAATTTATTTATATATAAATTTTTATAAGTCAAATATTAAGAAGGATTATCTTAACGCTCACCGGAGGTGAAATTCACCGGAGGTGAATGTAAAATTAATC
>QKYT01000442.1:40278-57314 GCA_003550305.1 Glomus cerebriforme | reverse complement strand
TTTTTTTTTTAAAACAAACCATTTTTATGAATATTTGCATAAAGGTGATATAACAGGTTAGTTTATCTATTATTATTAGTATTATATAATAGTACACTAATTATTATTTTTTTTTTTTAGGATTAACTTAACTTTTTGAATGTAAGAGCTTTTTAGTATTTAAAAGTACTTTATTTAACATATTTTTTTCTTATTTTTTTATAAAATTAACTAAACTATGCTAATTAATTTTTTTTATAGACTATTTTGATTAACTTTAGTTTTATAAGATTAACTTTGTAATACTTAAAGATACTTATTCAGCATAGTGATCTTTCTATAGAATCAATACTTAGTATAATTACAATATTTTAAGTATTTGGTATGATAATAGCTTTTTTTTTTTATAAGTTTAATTTTTTTATTTTTTTAGAGTTTACTTTGATAACCTGAAAGTATTTTTAATATTTATATGTAGTTTTTAATTAGGCATTATTTAATAATAAATTAGGTTTAATATATGGTAATATTTAATTTTATAAATAAAATAAATTTGTGATAAATATAAGTTGAATATTAGACTTTTTTTAAGGCTAAATCAAGGCCAAATACCAGCTTTTTTAAGGCTAAATATTAGTCTTTTAAGGCTGAATTTAGCATTTTTTTTAGCTGAATACTAGTTTTTTTTAAGGTCTAATTAAATATGAATATTAGCTGAATTGTCTTTCTGAATCAAAGATGTTTGGCAACTTAACTATACCAAAAAATTGACCTTAATTTAATGCAAATTAGATTATCATTCAATCTATATTTGATCTGATCAAATTTAAACTAAATTATTCTATTTCAATTAGTAAAAAGCAAAGCATCATATTGTTCATCACAACTTACATTTTCTTATTTTGTTTTATTTATCTTGATTATATCAAAAGGTTAAATAATATAGATAAGTGAGCAAAAAAGAAGGGATAATATAATTTTAACAATAGGATCTTATGATTATAATATAAATAGGTTTATTATGATGCAAATAAATCATATCATAAATAAATGTGTGATACTACTATTGATACAGCTATATTTATATTAATTATGATACAGATATATATTACTTGATAGTATTTATACATTATGTATACATTAATAAATTTTCTAATAATATATTAATAATATACATAATATTATTATAAATCATAATGTAATATTATTTTTTTTAATATATAGTATATATATGTATTAATAATAATTTATTTGATAATTAGTCATATGTTGATCAAATTACAAATGTTGATTTTCTACCATACTTTTCAAGAATTAATTACCTAAAAAGTTGCTATTTTTATTATTAAAAATGGTTAACTTTTATATATTCTTCAAAATTAGACTTTTGAGATCTTTTATTAATACCATATTTTGCAATATGTAAGCATTTTTTTTTGCACTTAATGCTGATCAAAATTCTTATAATTCTGACCAAAATCACTATAATTCTAGCCAAAGAGTACTTATTTTTGAGAGGTGCTTACTAATAGCAAAATACGATATATAAGCTAGATTATAGGATTTCTTATAAAAAGACTATTAAGAATATATTTTATTTAATATATATAAAGATAAATCCACAAATAGATAATTGCAAAATAATTATAATTTGCGATATTATAAATAATTGTAAAAATTAAGGTCTGATTTCACAATTTTAGCCAAAATTATATACAGTATTATAAATTTATTAAAGTATAATTCTACTAATATCGATTTTAGAATAATAAAATTACTACCATTCAAATTTTCTCATTTAAATGAATCGAATGGTATAAATTTTATCAAAATCCAATTATTGGATTATATTTTATTTTCAATTTTTGTTAAATATTTGTATAGTTGTATTTCTATTAATATTAATATTAAAAAGTCAATATTTATACTATTTAATTTGTCTTAATGAGAGAATTTGAATGGTATAAATTTTATCAAAATCTAATCACTAAATCCTGAGTAATTTACAATTTTGTATTTTATATAAATTACATAATTGAAATTGCAAAATTGCAGATTACTATATACAATTCAATTTAAAATTTTATAATATTGCAAATTTGAAAAAATAATTGCAATGCTATCTTTAAACATACATATAAACAAAAAGCAACTTCAATTTTTAATAAGAAATACAGTAATAACAGTATATCGAATTTAAAGAAGCTCTATTGACATGTAATTATATTTTTTTTTTTTATATTAATTAAGTTATTAGTAATGAATTATTTTAAATATTAAATAAATGCTATTTAACTTTAATAATTTGTACAGTAGCAATTGATAATGATTTAAATATTGTAAAAGCTAATCATTTATTAAGTAAAAGTTTATTACCCAAATTTTCATGTTTTGCATATACTTTATAGCTTTCAATCTCTATAATAAAACTGTATACAGAATTAATATATTTTTATATTTGAAAAAAATATATAATATATTCTAAAAATCTGTATCATATAATCATAATTATTATATATAAAAAAAATCACAAAATTACAAATTCTTAAATATGTAAATTATGTATCTTATATATGTTTTTATTACTTTTTATATATTAATTCCATATTTTATATATATTAATTTCATATTTTATATACTTTTAATATGAATTAATGTAATTAGTAATTAATTTTCTATAAATAAAAAATTGATTTCAAAACTACAAAAATAAAATCATGTTTTATTATAAAAAATATAAATATTATTTGATTTATATAATACTAAGCCACTATTACACAATATTATTAATTTTTTTTTTATTGTTCTGCCTTTGCTTTTACTACAGTTTATAAATTGATTCTAACTAGTTATTTCCCTTTTTTCATTTTTAACTATTTTTTTTTATTTAGATCTTTAGTTTTAGACAGAAGACTTGAAAAAAGTAGTGCTTCTTTGTTAGTTCTTTTTTGTATTAGCCTCTTATTTTTTAAAAAAAAAAATTATTTTTTTCAAAATAAAAATTATTTTTTTCAAAATAAAAATTATGAAACAGGTTCTTTTTTATGTTTTGAACTTTTGGTAGTATAAATAAATAGTATTTTTTAATGTTTTTGATTATTTTCAGTATTTTCGGTATATTAATTTTAATTGATTGACAAATTACCTAATCACACCAATTCAAAAACTGCAATAATTTAGACCAAAATTTTACATTTAAATATAATTATAAGTACAGTCATCCTCCTCTATAGGTACCTCCTGTTTAGTCATACCCTCCTTATAAGTACATTTATACTTGGCCCAAGTTACTAATAATATTATTAAAAAAACCTTCTCTATAGTCACATCATATAGGTTTTTTATAATCACACCTTTTTTTTTCAGTCCCGAGGGGTGTGATTATATAGGGGGATGACTGTATATTAAAATTAATTGCAAATTGTAATTTTATTAAAAAAAATTATATTATTATACTTTATAATTGATTTTTTTATTCTGATTCTTACTTCAAATTCTGTTTTTTTAAATAAATTTTTTTTTAATATTTTTATTATAAATAATATAAATAATTATATTAAATAATTTAATTAAATACTTACCATTAGCTTTTTCATAAAAGTAGATTTTACTATTTCTTGCCTTTTTTGAAGGTCATTTTTTTTTTAATATTAAAATTATTGATATTAATAATTAATATTAGTAAATAAATTAAAATTTAGTTTATTTCTTTAATAAATAATAAATTAATTACTAAATTGTTCTTCCAAAATATTTCTTGATAATGATAATGATAAGTTCTTTTTGGTAATTGGTAATAATGATCTTTTTGGTAATGGATAATAATATTTTCCTTATCAATTCTTCTTTCTTAATGACTTTCTTTTTCTTAATGATTATTATTGGTAATAACTACCATTTTTCTTCTCTTTAGTAGTGATATTCCTTTTGATATTTCCTTTTCTTAATATTATAATATTAAAGTTATAAAATAATAATTAATATTAGTATATAAAATACACAATTTAAATTCAATTTTTTTTTTATGAATAATAAATTATTTACCAAGTTGTTCTTTTGAAATTTTTGGTAATGATATTCTTTCTGGCAATAGTAGTTTTATTTTGCAATATAATAGCAGGTATACATATAGCACTTATCTTAATACTGCAAAATCATAACTTTACTGCTCTGATTATGTTCAAAATAAAAAACAACTTGTAAAAACCATACAATTTTTTTTTTTTGCAATAAAAGACATGTTTTAAAATATTATATTCTTTACTTTAAAATATAAAAAACAATCATTAACAGTTTTAAACTGTTAATATAATCATGCTTAAAAAATGTGATATATGAAAAATTCATCATAAATATTTCATTTGTCACACACAATGCTAAAAATTGGAATGTCAAACCTCTGGAAAAGCAAAATTCCTTAATATGTGTATTACAATACGATTTTGATTGTCTAAAAAGAAGAGTGTTAAGCAACATAAAACTTAAAAATAAAAACTATATTTTCACCTGCATTATAAAAATAAAAATTTGACTATCTTTCATCATTTTCAGATTCTCTTATTAGATTAAATCAAAAGATCTGAAGAGCAAGACAAGTGTAGTGACCCAATGATTCAAATTCAAGCAGTACTAATTCCACTAATTCAACCCTTTTTCCATTGTAGTATTAATATTAAATAAGCTAACTACATAACAACGACTATATAGAATTTGGATCTAAATTCAATATTTTCAGTAAGGTTGTAAAAGAAGTTCTGCATTAGTTTAATATATTTACATTACTAAAAATAATTAGTACAAAAAATTCCTTTTATTAACTAAAAAATATATATATCGTCATCTGTTTACGTTGTTCTATATAATAAACTATGATACAAAGGGGTTAAAGGATTAACAATTAGTAATAATGGTAATATATTCCTTGAACAATGTATCCGTTTTTTTGACTACTGTATATATACGAAAAATTTTTGTCCGGGTTTGCAGTTACGATCAAAAGCAAGAAACCCGTCCGATCTCCGAGGTTTGAAAATTTTGCTATCATTTTTTTTTTTTGATCATCAATACAAATTATTAATCGATTAATTTAGTATTAATCTCAAAAAAGAAACATTAATTTTAGATAATCTTTTCTTCGGAGATCTGTAGATAATTTAAGAAGGAACGTAGTATATTGAAAATCTTGTTTCTATCTATAGAAATAAAAGATGTATGAAACAAAAAAAAATTTGATTAACTGATAACTTTAAACGCCTTTATTTACCCATGACCATTAATCTATTTTTCACTCTCACGTACGAATGATGCAAATAAAACAAATTAACGGCCGTGCACACCATACTGATCTTTTTTGATAAATCTATAATCTACGTTTCACTAAATTGTAAGAGGCTTTCTTTCTTATCCATTCACGGTTATTGATAATGTATAGAAATTTTTATTGTTCTTTTAATAGTGTACAACAGAGTTGTTATTTCAAGAAATTTAACCTAATTTATATCAGTTAATCAATTTCTTAATAAGCATAGCTTATTTTATCTATTTAAATTTTCCAGATAAAGTTTTTTCAAGTTTATGCATAGTGACGAATCCACTTGTGTAATTTCGCTTTTCTTTCGGTCAAAGTTAATCCGCCTTGAAGATTTCCCCCCAAAGTTTTTTTTTAAAAGAAATGAAATGTTTTTGTGTATTAAGTAAAAATGGTAATTTCGGCTTTTGTAACCTGATTTTTTTTAAATCACCTTCTTAAATAATGATTTAGGATTGGATGTGAATATGTTTTAAAATGTTTTTATTTAAAATGTTGGGCTAAGCAATTTTTACAACGTTACAAGTTACAACGATCATTATTTCATTCATTAATATACTCTTATGTTTATATTAGAGAAAATAAAGGCTAATGTTGTGTTTGGCGTTTTTATTCACAAATTAATATTAACCCTATAGATTATCTATACATCATTCTATGTAATAATATAAATAGCTTCTTATCGTCCTATTATTCTATAACTTTAATTGCAAAAAAGAATCTTTTTTTTTCATTTTCTTCCCAATTTTAACAATTTGTAAATATTTTTTGTAACGAAAACAACAATGGCTCGCTTTCCACTTGCAATTAAAGTTTCGAATTTATTAGTATATGTTTTTCTTCTAGGAGCAAACTTATACTCTGGTCTTGGTCCCGATAATGTATTGAAATAATATATATATTTATTTATTTATTATACCTAGACTTTGTGGTAAACTTTTCGTTTATTTTTTTTCGTTCATTTCATAGGATGATTCTCCATATCGTGAAAACCATCCAACTTATATTTCACCAGCTCCTTTCGTGTTCGGAGTTTGGGGTATTATCCATTTCTTATTAGGTGGTTTCGGTAAATATAGTTATTTTTTTTTTTTTGCAGTCTTTCACTTTTTTTTCAAATAAAGGAATTTGACGAAAAAAAAAAATCTTTTTAGTTATTTATCAGTGGTTCGGACCTCAAGAGCTTATTCTTGACGGTATTAATTGGCACTTCGTTGGTATCACCTTGTTGAACACCTTATGGCTCGTTCTTTGGGTAAATTTTGGTTTACTACGCCACTTATGTGAAATTGTAAAATGGGTTTATAATATTTACATTTACATTTTAATTTTATTATATAGCAAACCGATTACCTTATTCTTGCATGGATTACCATCCTTATCACTGCATCACAAGTTTCATTCGTTTATAGAATCCTTAAACAAAATCGCGAAGGTGGTGCTAACCTTAATGAACTTATCTGGATTCATGCCCCATTCTCTCTTTATCATGCATGGATCTTTGTAATTGTTGTCATCAGCACATTCGCTGCCTTCGCACCTGACAAGAAAGATGATGAAAGTCCAAGCGTCCTTATTAAAATCTTGGTTGTGATTGGATTGTTGGTTCTTGAATCAACTGCTATTGGTTATATTGAGAAATTCAAGGGTGACATCGCTGGAGCTGTTGTTATTGCTTGGTCCTTATATGGTATCGCTGTTGAACAAAGTGATCCAGTTATTCATTGGGTCGCTCTTGTTCTTGCCATTCTTACTTCAATCCACATTTTCGTTCCAATCGTCAAGAAAATCAGAAATAGATCATCAGATGAAACTGCTCCTTTATTGGGATAAAATGACTCCTTCCTTTATACAAAAGAAATTTTTTTACTTTAATATTTTGTGCATATGAGAATTAAAATCATCTTTTTTATAAACTTCGTTTTGTATTTTATAGCAATTAATAAATATATTCGTTTATTATATATGTTATAATGATATTAGCATGAATCTTTAAATAAAAAAAAAAATTTTTTTTTCATTGTAAAAATATCATTGGAAATTAAAAAAAAAAAAAAAAAAAATTTATATATTTATTCGTATATACAGCAGTACAATCTGTTATACATAATAAAAGAATAAAGAACATATAATTAAATTTTTAAGTTATCCTCCTGGTGAAAATATCCAAAATTTAATATTTTATTTTTTAAAAAAATCTCATAACGATCAATAATAATTAATTATATTTGATACAAACGAAATTAAAGTTATAAATGTTATGTAAAAAAAAAAAAAAATAATTTTAATTAATACCAACTTTATTAATAACTTCTTGCATAACTTTATTATCACATAATTCATTATGAACATAAAATAATTTTTTTGGACTTAATTGTTTACCTTTTTTCGACATTGCACTTAACTCATTTTCATATAATTTTTTTACATTCCATGTAGTAAAAAATCTAAAAGAAGGTTCAAGGGATTTTAAGGGTAAAGTAGTAAAATTTGATCTACCGAATAAAGTTAAAGTTTCAAATGTTAGAAATGATTCAGCTGTAATTTTAGGGGAGGAAATTTCAGAAGTTGATAATTGATTCGAAGATATTAACGGATTGTAATAAATATTTCTAACGTATGGAGAAAAACACAAGTGAATTAATCCTGTTGATAATGCGCTCGTTGATATTGCTTAAAGAAAAAAAAAATAAGATAGAATAAAATAATTAAATTAAAATTAAAAAATAAAAATAAATAATAATAATAATAATAATAAATCTTTACCCATAGCAATAAATACAATTCTAGCTCCCAATCCGATCGGTGCATCAACAATCATAATAATTGGACTTATAGCAATGGTACTAATTAAAGAAATTATAGAAAAAATCTTTAATTTTTTAGCAGTACCAGAATATGGTCCAGAATAAACTTTATATTTATCATTTATAATAATATTATTTTTCGATAAATTTGTTGAATAATTCGATTTAATAACATTTTGGAATATTTTAATTTTATTATTTGAAAAATATTTAAGTGAAGATTTACGAAATAATGAATTATTTTTTATAGGTAAATAATTAAAGTTGGAATAAGTACGAATAAAAAAATATTTGAACATTTTTTTTTTTTCCGGAATGAAAAAAATTTTATTTATTTATTTATAGATATGCTCAAATCATCCACGTGATTAGAGCCAGATAGTTCACCTACACGTGTTTATAATCTTGGCCAAAATTACCAAGTAATTGTTGGTCAAAATTAAAAATTTTCGTTTTTAAAAATCTGAAATTCGTACCATATATGCGGCTAATTTTGGCCAAATTTCTTAAGGCATTATAAAAATTGACCAATAATTTATTCATGAGCAATATTACCATCCAGAATACTCAAAAGAAAAAAAAAGCATTGATACTGAAAATCTATATGAAGATTCAAAAGATAATCAAAAAAGCGGGAGATTCCAAACAAATAAATGATCATTTATCGTGTAACATAAACGCTTATCCGACGTTTCATAATACGAATACAGAATGAATACAGGACGAACATTGGTATTCACAAATATAAACACAAATCAATAGCCCACATTATTTGAAACGGCGATAATATTGTGACTAGTTCTTAACTCCAACCGAAATCACGAGGGTTAATTCTGAAATCATCAGCGATACAGTGTTACTGTATTATGTAAGTCATACTGGATTTTGGTTGGATGATGTTTTACGTAACACAAAAATGACGTTTTTTTGATTTGACATCAGAGGAGATTAATTTTTATAAAAGTATTAAAATTTAGTTTTTAATTTTTTTTATAAATATGAAATTTTTTATGATTCATTGAATAAATAAAAAGTTTATCGCATTTGTATATATATATTTTTAAGGTTTTCATTTAGGTTGAACACGTACCAACAATTGACCGAAAACCCCGATTTGTATATATCCTCTGACCGAATGGAAGATAATTTAGCCATGATTTGCAAAGCCTAGGACTTAGTTGTCATTCAATTTTGTGATATCTATCACAGATCAAATTTAATCCACAATTATAAGATAAAAAAAATAGATTTTCGTAAATTGGATTAATCATTAAAAGAAAAAGTAACTCCGTAGAGAAAAATAAATCTTATCCATTTGTAGTTTAGGTAAATCGGTATCATCGTGTTTTAATTAGAATAAAATTTCAATACTTTCTTCTACGTAGAGAGTGATTCTTCTAAGAAAAAATGGGTTAGCTGCTTTCTATTTTGCCAAGAGATGGGGGATTTTTAAAGAGTAAAATATATAAGGATCATATGAAAATTACTGTATATGTACTATTTCTTACCTAATAAGAGTAGTAAATGACATTTTTGATTTCTTATTGAATTTTAAATTAAATTCTAAAATATAATTTTGTCATACGAGGGAAATAACTATCGGAGAAAGGTATTGTTATCTACGCCACGTACATTATTTATAGAAATTTAAGAGTTTTAAAGGCTCTCTCAAAAATATTTAATTTTTTTCTTTGTTCATTTGAGCACAGCATTAACCGTTAAGGTGCCCATTAGCTGCATGTTGTGTAATAAAAGATTATCAAAAAAAAATCTTTCAAATTAACCATACAAGTTATAAAAGTGCAAAAATGTATCATGCATAAAATTTTAAATGAATTTTACACTTAACATGGTTATAATAAATTTATATATCCTGATTTCAACCAGATTTTGCTTCTTTTTTGTTGTAAGATAAATTTAATCCATTATAAAAAAGAAAGGTTGGTAAATAACCTTTGGGTGACACAAAAGTGAGTACCCGAAAGGTTATGCAGAACAACTTGTGATGTGATGGTTTACAATAGCCCGTATAAATAAATTTTGTCGATCTATCGATCTATGCATTTTATGGATTTTTCTATTATTAATCCAAAATAAGAGCGACATTTGCGTACCTTATTAGTTAAATTTTTTTCAAGTACCTTGAAGGTTAAAGTTTTGCCCTTCCTTCGCTTTCTTCTTTATTGAATGGTCATAGAAAATCTTTTTTATTTTTTTAAGTGAAAATTTAATATTATAAGTTTATTATTATTAGAAATTATATTTATAAGTTTTATAAGTTTTATAAGTTTTTATGTTTAGATTTTTTTTAATATACAATTATGATTTACTACATTAAAAGTTTAAAATCGTCTAAATTGTTTATTCTCGTAACTTTTTTATCAACAATATTTGATGTGGCCAATACGCAAGATGCCAATACGACTGATTCTAATGCGCAAGGTGCACAAGCAACAGTAGCATGTAGCTCTGGAAATGGAATCGATATAAGAACTTATAATTTAGGACTTCATATTGGTGCTTTGTTTATCATTCTTTTGACAAGCTCACTCGGTAAGAATTTATGATTTTACTAATTTCCATAATTTTAAATATCGTTTAATATTGATTAAATTCTTTTTTCATTTTTTTAAAAAAAAAACTTTAATAGGAGCCTTTCTTCCTGTTATTTCAGCAAATTTTCCATCATTCAGAGTCCCTAACTCCGTATTCTTCTGTATGTTTATATATTTATAAAAAAAAATATCTTCAATTTTTTCAGTTTTAATATACTGAATTTGATTTTCTTTATTATTAAATAGTTTGTAAACATTTTGGTACCGGTGTTATCACTGCCACTGCTTTTATTCATGTATGAAAATGTTTTAAATCAAAAGTATCTCATCAATATTAGTTATTAATATATAATCTTTCTTTTAGATGTTGCCTTCATCATTTGAAATGTTATCTAATGAATGTTTACCTGATGTTTGGCATAATTATTCTGCGTGGCCTGGGGCTATTGCAATGATGGCTGCATCGACAATATTTTTCATTGAATATATTGCCTTAAAATACACTGATTGCGACGATCATGACATTAAGGACAATTTACCAGTACATAAAAATGAACTTGGCTCTTCAACTGCTAGTAGTAGTTTAGAAGCTAATACTTCAGATAATAAAGATTTTGAACATTCTCATCATGATCATGCTCATGCTCATGGAACTTTAGTATTGTTAACCAGTAAAGCTCAAACTATTGCAATTATTATTTTAGAAATGGGTATTTGTTTCCATTCAGTTATTATTGGAATGGCTTTGTCTGTTTCAACCGGTTCGGATTTTATTTCACTACTTGTTGCTTTGGTCTTCCATCAGGTATAATATTTATAATATCTTTCTCCTACTGTGTATGTATTATGTTAAAGTAATTTTCTTTTGAATTTGTGCATTTATTCATGTGGTTATTAAAGATGTTTGAAGGACTTGGTCTTGGATCTAGGATTGCTTTACTTGATTATTCAAAAGATAGCATCAGACCATGGTTAATGTCTCTCGCTTATGGTACAACAACTCCAATTGGAATTGCTATCGGGTTAGGTGTACGTCAAACATATGATCCTGAATCAGTAACCGCACTAATTGTCCAAGGAGTCCTTGATTCTATCTCTGCTGGTATCTTACTTTATGCTGCTTTGGTAGAATTGATTGCGAATGATTTCATTTATGATCCAAAATTTCGTAAAAAACCTACTAAATATCAAGCTTCAGCGTTCATTCTTCTTCTTTTAGGAGCTGGAATAATGGCTTTAATTGGTAAGTAAAATTAATATATATCTTAATGAAACATTTTATATGATTTTCTCTCTCTCCTTTTTTTTTTTATTAATAATTAAATTTTTATGCAATTTAAAATAGGTTACTGGGCTTAATTAATCAAATTAATTTTGAATTCAATTCTAATATTATTTGTTACAATTATTTAAAAAAATATTTTTTAATGAAAAAAACAAGAAAATCTATATATATATTTTTTTTTTAAAAAAAATTATTTATATATTTTAATATATAGAAATTTATTCTTGCTAAATACTTATTTGTACTTTTATAATGGTATTCTCTTATTATTTAGTGATATAATTGTTTATGATTAATAATAGATTTTCTGATTTAAGAAAAAACAGATACAGTATATCCATATATTTAGTATATTCCTTTTATATATTATATATAAAAGTCAAAAATGATATTTTAAACCTTATTTAATATTTTAAGTAAAGTTGTAAAGCAAGTAAAAATATGCATAATACTTTTTTTATTTTAACAGTTAAATTTTATTTGGCAAATTATAAAAAATTATAAACTAAATAAAATTAATGAATCTTATACCTATCTAGTTTACATAAATAAAAATCTAAAAGTAAAAACTAATCTAGATTTTTATGCTATAAACCTAATATAATTATATATTCAATTAAACTACTTTATAATAAGCAAACCAACCATAATCTTCAAAACTATTAGATTTATATACATTAAAAAAATAAAAAATAGGCAAAAAATAGATAAAAATAGGTAAAACAACTCAGCATAAATTGTATAGTAAATTTGTAAATATTCATAAATAGGTAAGAATATTTGCAAATAAGTAAAATTATATAAAAATAAGCAAAAAATCAAAAATACTAAACAAAAATAGTGTTTGTTTTTTATGTTATAAAATCTTGCCAATTTTTAATTGTTTAACTTGTGTTATTTAAAGAACTGTAAAGCTTATATATATTTTATTTAGAATAGCTAAAATTAGTCAATTTAAAATATTAACTATAATTAAAAATAGTATTCTTAAACTTTAAATAGTAATTATGTGAAAGCATAAGTTTAAGATCTTTTTCTTTTATTTATAAAAATAAATATTATATATAAATACTATTAAGTATAAAATAATAGAAATTAAGTTCACTATAAAACAAAATAAAAAATTAAAATAAAATAAATAGAACAAAATAAAGTAAAACAATAAATTATAATTATAGCTAATTTTAAATTAATAGTAATAATAAACCTATTTTAAACTTACTATAATAATTAATTAAATCTAGTCTAGTCTAATAGAAAATAGTATTTTTTTGACTGTAAAGTCATAATAAATAATTTTTTAGAAATAAAAAAGAGAAATAAAATATTTAAAAAATAAATTTATATTATTTATTTTTAAAAATACATGTATGATAATGTATAATTTAAATTATATGAAATAAATCAGCCTAATTTTTAAATAATTTTAATTAGAGTCTTCAACTATTTTAACTAAATTCTATATTAACTAACAAAAATATATAAGTATATACTAATATATAACTGAATGAATAAATATGTATCATTTTTTTTAATAAAATTACTGTTACTAATGATATTTGATTTTAATATATATATTGCAAATAGTTCAAACTTATAATAGAAAATATATTTAAATATTTAATTTATTTCGTTTTATATTTATTAATTATAGTATAGATATAATATTTTTAATTTATGAAAATATATTGAATTAATAAGAGGTTACTTAAAATAATAGAAGATAAAAAAAATAAATAATAATCATTAGAAAATTTTTTAATACAAAAATTTGCATAAATTTATGATTTCATAACAGATAAGTTTTTTTTTGACAAATTAATCATACTTTATTGTAATTATAGTCTAATAATAATTACATGATAATAAAATATAAATATATTTTTTATGAAAAAAAATATAACTTATTATGTAAGGTAAAGATTTGTAAGGATAGTTTTTGTTATTAAGAATTTTTAACAAACGATCCTTACACTTCATTAATTATTTTCCAATCTTATACCAGTATTATATCAAAATTATTAAATAATTTATTATATAAATCTATATTATTATTATCTAAATTTAACTCTAAATCTAATTTTTCATAAAGTACACTATTATATATTCCATTTATATATTTAGAAATTTTTGAAACCTTCTTTACTATAATATTACCTAATTGTTTACTCTTATTTATAATATTCTTCATACTTGTTAGCTATTTTTTTAAAGTATAAAGAGAATATGTAAAGTTATTTTTAATGGGTTAATCAAATTTGTCTATTATAGTTTGGCTAATATAACATCAGGAAATTTTTTTAGAGATATATAGCGATATATATCTCTTTATCATTATTTATCACATTAATTATAATATATGATATATATTGATAATAATCGCACTTGTTGAGTGAATTCAATGTGGATAAATAGTGATAAAACATCAGATTTTAACCTAAATAATAAATATTATTAAATATTTAAACAATAAATATTAAATTTAATAAACACCAATAAATATGCTAATGATAAATAACCTGAACAATAAGAAATATAAATAATAAAAATTAAAATTTAACCAATATAATAAATATAGTGTTTTATAAAAGATAAATAATCCTTTGCATTTATTTTATTATATAAAATATTATATAAAATAATATAAAACTAAACTAAACTAACTAAATGAAAAAAATGTAGCAATAAAAATAAGAAAAAAATATAGCGATAAAATAAGAAGCGATAAAATAAGAAAAAAAATATTAAGTGATAAAAATGATAAAATAAGATAAAACACAAGCAGTAAAAATAAGAAAAAAAATAAAAATAAAAAAATAATAATTATAATTGTTTTTTCAACTGAAGATTATAAATGGAAACCTAAATCAAAAAGTAATAAAATCACAAATAATATTAAACTTAAAACTTAATTTAGAAATAGAACAAATTAAAATAATTACTGTTATTAATCAAATAATTTATTGTATGTTTTAAAACTTATATCGTTAAATATCATTTCATCTTCAGATGACTCTTTTTCATCTTTATTGTCATCAGTAGATTTATTTTTGCTATAATTATCAAACACTTCTTCACATAAGACTGATGTTAAATTACTAAGCTTAATTTAACTAGTTTTATCAATCACATCCTAATTTTGACTTTGATTAATAAAATTAATTTTTAAATAACAAAATGAATTTGATAAATATCCTAAATCTTTTAATCACAATTTCAACAGTTTCTTAGAGACTTCAAGATATCTATTGAGTTTTTATGTCTATTATTCGCCAATTGCAGTTCACATATTTTGAGAATAGCAAATCAGATTGCTGAGACATAACTTTCTCTCATGTCTTTCATTTTTCACATAAGCTATCATAAAATAAAATTAAAATTAAATATTTAAAAATTAATAATTAACTAACAATAATTACCAGAAAATGATATTTTCTACTAAAAGTATTGATCCATTCTTGTTTATCCAATCATAAATATAATTCAAATAGATCAAATTTAGCTAATATTCCAAGAATCATTTATATTCATTAAACTTCAGCAACATGTTATTTGGAAAAAAATTAGCGCATACTATGTTATATCTATCCTATATAATATAGCAATAAATAACTTATGATATTAAATATCTAAATGTGATAATATAATACAAACTAAATTATTACTTACATTAATTACTTTTAAACTAAACTCATTATCTTTATCACTGTTTAGTTTTTTTACTTGAGTCTAAAATCATGAAATTCTTTTAAGCAATATTTTTTGCAATTCATCTAAAACATGAATTTGTTTATCTTGTTTTATTAACATTGCCTTAATATTATTAAGAGGGATACAATTATCAAATAAAATTTATTTGACTATCAGAATTAAATATTGACTTTGAGTAGGTTCAGCTATAGAAAGTTTAACTATAAGTATTGAATATTAACTTTGAGCAGGTTCAGCTATAGGTAGTTTAACTATAGGTATTGAGTATCAATTTTGTTATCTCTCAGTAGAGATAGGTAATATTATTAATATGTGAAATTAACTTATGATGATTTCTCTACTGTCAACTAGATTGTTAATTATCAGTGATATAGCTAATTGTTAAGATGATAATTGTTAAGTTGAAGATGGTTATAAGGTGGTAGAGGTAGATTGATAAAAAGAATTCAAAACTTTTTTTCTTCTTCTTCACTTCATCTTTATCTTTTTTAGTATATGTTTTATGAGAATGTTTAATAACACATTTACTTTTTCTTAAACCTTTTGCATGTATTGCATCTCAGTAAAATTAAAATAATTTTTTAAAATAAAGTTATACAAAAATCACGTGTATATCACGTATAATTGCATTTAAAATTTTAGACTTTTGTGATTTATAATTAAGATATACCATATCTATTTTATATTTTTTCTTATAGGAAATATCTGTTTCAATCAAGTTTATCTAATTTGCATATTGCTTATTTATTATTATTACAAATTTTTGAATTAAGTATTTTTAGATCCAACTGGATTTTGGTTTTCTAATTGATTTTCTTCTATCATTTAGCATGTTGAATAAATTTGATACTGATTCTTATGAATTATCTATGATTAAAATAAAGAAAAAATAATAATCTGATAAAAAAAAATGAAAATACAAAAATTTTTCTATTGGTTATTAAATATAATCTTATTTTTCAATAAGACATCAGTTTTTCAATTCAGATAGTTTAATTTACTTATTGATATATAATTTTAAACTTTTATAAAATTTTCTTATATATTTAAAATAGAAAATTATTTTTTATTTTAATAAGAAAATTTATTAATCAAAAGTTAAATGAATTAATTCTCTCAAGTCTTTTTATTTAAAAACTAAAAAAATTATTTCTAAAAATAAAAGAATTTTATTAGTACCATTTTGATACTTCTAAATCTAAAAGAAAGAAAAAATCAATAAAAAAAACTATCTTATTTTCAACAATCAAAGTAAAAGAAATTATTTTTAATAAATAAAAAAAAATAATTTATGCATTTTCTTCTTTAGGAATATTGATATTTTTCTAATTATGGTGGTTTTCAAAATTATTGAAATTGATGCCGATCATTGCATGTGATAAAAAATTTTT
>QKYT01000442.1:26063-39618 GCA_003550305.1 Glomus cerebriforme | reverse complement strand
TGTTTTGTGTTTTTTAATGATCGTCACTGCAGATCAATTTCAATAATTTTGAAAACCACAATAATTGTTATTATTTAACTAATAAGTAATAAAAAACTAAAAAATTAAGTAGATAAAATTATAATATAATTTATTTAAAAGAAAAAAGAATTAACAAAACTTTAAGAATACTTATCTTAAAACAACTTCATTAAATAAGCCAAAAAAATCTTTTCTAGAAAAAAAATTAAAAAGTAATTAATACTATTCTTAAAAGAAAGAAGATAAAGAAAATCCTATCATATCATTAAATAGAAAATATTTTTAAATAAAATTAAAGTTAATAATATTCTTAAAGAAAAAGAAAAAACTAAAAAAAAAAAAAAATAAATACTTTAAGACTATTCTATTAAGTAAACTAACTCAAGAAAAAAAATAAAGAATGATTAGTACTAATATTAAAGAAAAAAAGAAAGGTAATGAAGAAAAAAAAATTACCTTAAAATGTAAATTAAAAATTTTTAATTTCTACAAATAAACATATGAAAATTCATTGATTATCTTAGTATTATATGCAGAAAGTTCATAATTTTAGTATTAATTTCATTCTTAATTTTTGTAATCTTTGCATTAATAAACATTTTAATTTCTGCAAAGAGAACATCAAAGATTTTTTGTTTGAGAGATCATATAATAATAATTCTCATAGTTATCATAAAAAAAAAATAGCAGGTAATGCCAAAAATAATATACTTCCCAAAAAGTTAAATAAAATTAAACTAAATAAATTAATACACAGTATATTTTATTGAGAAATGTGTTTATTAGTGAATTGAATTAGAATTTTTTAGACAATATGCTTGATTTTTTTTAATAGTAATAGTTATCTTATTTAAATGCACTAGAAAAAAGGGTTATTTTATACTTTATGACTATTGTATATGAAAATAAAAATTTTAGTTAATTTAATAAAGTCATGAAAAAACTATGTTACTTTATTTTTTTTCATAATTATATTTTTTCATCTAAAACAATTATAATAATCTGAGTTTATCTAATAATAATAAATATCTTCTTGAATTTAACAATAATATTTAAAAGAAAATCTGATAAATTACGGGTTTATAATAAATTAATATGTATAATTTAATACTAATAGAATAATATTATATCTTAAAATTTATTATTTATTTCTAAGATCTTTTGTGAAAACAGAAAATTATACAGTATATATATGAACATTCTTTAGGTTTTCTAGAATCCCAAAATAAAAAGTTCAAGTAACTACTTTCTATTTTAATTGTAATTACAAAAAAAAAATAAAAATCAGAATATTTAAATCAAAATCTATAGATAATAAATTGCATATTTTGGAATATATACCACTAATTTTTGAAAATTTGCACTATTTTCATTATTTACAGAATATTTTATATAGATAATCCTATTTTCTTATATATTAATAAAGAAAAAAGTATCATATAAAGATTTTAAATTATGGTTTGAAATCTGATCAGAGATGTTAATATATTTTTATACATAATATGCCAAGTATTTAAAATATTATTTTAAGTATTTCTAATTTTTTTCAATAGTTTTAGATTATATTTTCCAGTATAATTAATTTAATTATGATATTATATTTAATATATTATAATATAATAATTATGATTTATTTGAGTTTTGTAAATGCTGATATACTATAATTAAATTAACCTACTGAATTAAATAGCAGTCAAATTAAAATATGGCAGATAAATAATTATAATATAAATTATTAGCCTATTAGTTGATCACCTAAGTTATATAAAGTTTTATATATATTAAAATAATAATGATAATGATAATGATTATAATAACAATGAGGATGATAAGAGTAATTATGATAATGAGAATACAAATATTTAAAAGATGATAATAATGCTACTGAGATAGTTAATAGTAGTACTTTAGAAATTTCATAATAGATTAATATTACTGATAAAGAACAATAGGAATTATTTCAAGCAGAAATTAATATAATGATTAATATTCTTCTACTATTATTAGTTAATCATAGATCTCAAGAATTTAATATGAAAGAAGTATTAGATAGTGTTCTCTTCTAAATATAGTATATATTGAAATTTGATTTTATAATAAATAAATAAATTTAATAAATATAATCTTTTATTTTTCATAAAATTTGACAAATTAAATTAAGATTGCTTGGCAAAACTAGGGCAGAATAGACAAAATAACAAAATGCAGTAATTTGATAAAACTATATTAAAGTCTTATTAAAAAATTAGTAAAATTTAATAAAAGTTAAAACCTGTTAAAATCTATTATAAATGATAAAACTAATGAAACTTTGCAAAACTATAATAAACTATAGTAAAAATTTGGTAAAACTAAGCATAAGAGTTTAAAAGAGTTTAGACAAGCAATTTTAAATTGAATAAGCTATCAAATCATATTGAACTAAACAAATAAAAATTATTGTTTAAGGTTGATATTGTCCAATTTAATATAGTAACATTATAAATAATATTATTGATGATTCTATCAATAATACATATTATTTATAGTATTATTTTATATTCTTATTTACTAAAATTTCACAAAATTTAATTAAAAATTAATTTGAGTTTAATTTGTATTAAACTCGTGTTGTTAAAATTTGTTAATTTTTTAATTTTTTTATAAAGTTTGTTTAAATCTAAATCTTAATTAAAGATAATTTACATACTAAATAAAAAAAAGTTTATTATAAAATTATTTACTTTTTATTAAAATTAACTATATTATATTAAATATAAATTGTTTCACTTTTAAATTTAAATTGAATTTAAGTTGTGATTTCTTTTGAAGTAATACTTTTAATTATAGATCTGCAATTATTTATCTATATTATTAAAATTATAGGATTTCTATTATCAAATATACAATTGCAGAAGGTTAAAATTATTTTATTTGTGTTATTAAATCTATCATAATTATCTTTATTTTTAAATTAAATAATTATCAATTTGATTTTTTTTTTCTATTTTTATACATTATTTTATTTTTGTTAAAGGGATTTACTATTTATCATCAGCAGTGATCATCAACTACCTCAGCATCACCATGAAAAATTTACAGTCATATGATATTTATTAATTAAATTTGCACGAGCACGTGAAAGCATATGGCGTACCTGTGACAAATAGGGGTGACAAATAATTTTTTATGTGAAAAATTGTCCCTGAAATAAATATAAAAAATGGAAGCATATGAAATCATATGGAGGGTAACATTAAACATCACCGGTCATGTAATTGTGAATTTTTCATGGTAATGCTGGGGAAGATAGTGATCATCATTGATATCACATGATTTATAATATCATTTTATATTCTTATTTACTAAAATTTCACAAAATTTAATTAAAAATTAATTTGAGTTTAATTTGTATTGAACTCATATTGTTAAAATTTGTTAATTTTTTAATTTTTTTATTAAGTTTATTTAAATCTAAATCTTTAATTAAAGATAATTTACATACTAAATAAAAAAAAGTTTATTAAAATTATTTACTTTTTATTAAAATTAGCTGTATTAAATTAAATATAAGTTATTTTACTTTTAAATTTAAATTGAATTTAACTTGAGTTGTGATTTCTTTTGAAGTAATACTTTCAATTGTAAATCTGAAATTATTTGTCTATATTATTAAAATTATAGGATTTCTATTATTAAATACATAATTGCAAAAGGTTGAAATTATTTTATTTGTGTTATTAAATCCATCATAATTATCTTTATTTTTAAATTAAATAATTATCAATTTGATTTCTTTTTTTTCTATTTTTGTATATTATTTTATCTTTGTTAAAGGAATTTACTATTTATCACTAGCAGTAATCATTACTGATATCACATGATTGCAATTAACCAATAGTAAATTAATAAAAAACAATATCATTTTATTATTTCACTATTAATTATATTATATGCATAATATTTGATTATTAATTAAAACATTCATTTTTTAAAAATGTATTTTAATTTAATTTAAATTAAACTAAACTTCTGTTAAAATTTCTACTAAAATCCATTAATCTAAATCTGAATTCCATTACTATATCAGTTAAATATTCATTCAGCTGAATTTATTTTAAGTTATTTATATCCTCTATTATTATATCCTTTTTCTAGATAGTGACTATAGGTTTTAGAGAACATATTATTCTCTTCTGTTGATGATTTATAATACTTTGAAGAATATTCTTTTAGTTTGTAATATTTTGAATTTGATATTTTAGGAACAGTTATTATAGTAACCAAATGCTCTTGAGTTTTTTTATTATTCAGTTATGATGTATAACAAACTCCTTTTATATTTAAGCCAATATTTTGACAGTATTTCATAATAAATTCTTTAAGAAGTCCAATTAGTTCTAATGTAATACCTTCTGTTATAGCAATTTGAATACTAGTTTTTGTTATTAACATTGTAAAACCAAATTTAAGCTTTTTATTAATATTTTTTCTTAATATTTGTTGTATAAGTGTTTTTTTTTTAATCAAAATAAGTTAAACATATTTATTGTATTAAATATTAAAAGATGAATACCTTTTATAAATCACATATATATTCTCTATAATATGTAAAGCCTTTTAATTGCTCCTGTCATAGTTTTTCAAGAATTTCACTTGTGATGAGATATATTTCAAATATAGTGAACTGGAAAGTTTATGTATTTGTAAATATGTGCTGCTGTATTATTTCTATTTTTCTGAAACTAAACTATCAATACTATTTATTCAAAAAAAAAAAAGTAAAATAATATTGGTTTATTCTTTTATTACTTTTAAAATTATAATAAAAATTAGTCTTCTATAAGATTTTTATAAAAAATAAAGTAAATATATTGATTTTGCAATGAATATTTTATTTTTTTATCAATTTTTGTAATGTAAAAAATTTTCTTGATATAAAAATTAGTCACATATCCAAGGTTGTCATATTAGCATGTTTACAACATCTTGCAAAATTCTCCCTATCTCAAAAAGTAACCTGAAAGATGAACTGCTAGTCTTTGTATATTTGGAGAACAACCATGCATTCTATAATGGAAAATTCTCTAGATGCTTTTTGAAGCTGAAACATATCTTGTATTCAGATACATTTTTATTTCATCAAGTGGCATTTCAGCTGAGGTTTGCTGATTACCAACATCAATGGATTGAGAAAAAATAGCAGTTGCATGATTATGACCTTTGTAAATGTATTTGTATAAATACTTAACTGCTAAGATAGAATTGCAAATCTCAACATTAATGTGGGCATTGTATTTTATAATCAACTCAATATTATATGGCACAACCCATCTGTTATCTAATTGAACTCCACCTCTAGCTTTAATGAAATGGCCATTATCTCTTCTTTGGTAAAGGTAGAAGATAATAGTGATTGTAGTCATGACAATAATTTTGAAAAAGAAATGCCAGATGATTCAGATGATGATGGATATAATGGATATGATGGATATGATAGAGGTTATTATTATCATGACAGAAGATACAAAAGGAAAGTCTCACCAATGATGAATCCTATTATCTCTTCAGGAGAATTATCAGGCAGATACTCAAATTATTATTTCTGTTCTTTTACATATGCTTCTATTGCTTCTTGAGCTTCTGGTGTTTGTTTATATGGTGTTGTTTGATATGGTCTTCCATTCCATCCTTTTTTAAATTTATGGATATAAAATGATGGTGGTGGTGTTTTTATTTCTCCTATTTCTTCTGCAAAACAATCTATTTTTTGAATCACGTGGGTGGCTTACAGGTATATGTTGCGCAGTATACATCATTGACGTTTGCCGGTAGATCCAGCTTCTATTGGAAGTGTGAAGAGTCTTCATGGTATTTATTTTTTGCTCAATGTATTGCAAATAAAAAACGTTTAAGTGACTTCCGAGTAATGTAGTCAAATATTTTTCTCGTGGCGATTGGTACAATCTTTTAGACCGTACATACTAATTTTTTATTGCTCAAGCATATATGCATGTTAATACAGGATAATTTAGGAAATCTGGATCGGCAAATTATTGGGCAATAAGATTGCCAGCGAAGATCCAGGAACTTTTATTCTCAAACTTTATCGCATAAGGATATAACAATCGATCCCGTGAATTATATAAAAAGGTGATGTCCCGGTTAGTGAACCTCCTTTGCAGGTAAAACGAAAAAATCGAGCGAAATAATCAAACTTACTATTATTTACATAATCAATATCATTAATCAAACGACTCGTATATTTCGCAAATTAATAACAAGGTATGTTGGTTTTATTGCCCGGCTAGCTTCTAGAAGAACATCATCACGATATTAATTGATTTTCCGGCTCTATAGATGCTCAAAGTCAAAGCGGACATATTACCATTCTTGATCCTTTAACATATTTGATATTCGCCGAGAATCTCATCGGCGCAGTGAAGACTATATTATGTGGAAGGAATTTGTCGCAGTATAACAAATAATTTTCTTGCATAAACATCTTCACGTGCCGAATTCAGAATCGTACTAAAATCGAGATATCTAAGCAACAAATTTCTTGAATATGGGGCGGATTGGAATGTTATGAAAATGAATCGTGGTAAGTGTGAATCAGAAATATTGCATTTCTTATTTTTTTTTTTTACCTCAGTTGCTAATTTCCCGAATTTATGCTGTAGTTTCGAAATTACTTGATCTCAGTGAAGTTCTCTTGCGGGTAATAATCTTTTACATAGTTTATAGTTTATGCGGTTGGTAGTGATATAGATAGACAAAAATTCTGTAGATATGGGTGGGATAATTTATTTCGGAAATATAATGTAGAAAGAGTGTGGGGTGAGAATCTTGCGGTTAGTAGCGATAGAAACAAATTAGTATAAATATTTTTCGAAAACGTGAGAGCAAAGAAAATAGCATCATATATTATCAGTTAGCTGCATTTTTTTCTCAATAATAAAGTTTCGCTCAGATAGGGCTTCTAAATTTTTGAACTCTATATTTTTAAAGTGTATGCTATTAACCGACTATTATTACATAAGAGGCTGACGACTACCAAGAGATAACTTGAATATCTACTGACTCATGACTTCATCGCCAATTGACTGGAGCAGACATGAAGTATGGCGTCTCCTTGGAAAATATACCAGGGAAGCACTCACCGCCAATTGACTGGAGCAGACGTGAGAAACTTCAGCAAAGTCAGCAGATCAACTGCCGCCGCCAATTGACTGGAGCTGACACGAACAGTTGTTAGTCGCCAAGCAACTCATAACTTCACCGCCAATTGACTGGAGCAGACATGAAGTATGGCGTCTCCTTGGCAAATATACCAAGGGAAGCATTCACCGCCCAATTGACTGGAGCAGACGCGAGGAACTTCAGCAAAGTTGCACCCTCTTGAATACGTAAGTGATACTAATTGCCGGAGCGATATAAAAAAAATTTATGGTCACGTGGGGATTTCCGTAAATTGACGAATAAAAATTGATCGATAAAAATTTGGATAGCAGATCTATCGATTCAAAAAATTTTATAATAATTACGCGTGAATCATGACTGCGAATCTCAGATCTATTAAATATTTGGAATTTAAAGTGCCTGCCGATAAAGATTCTCACGTTTATTTTAAGAAGACAGAGGCTCAGTATTGGCAACTAAAACACTATTTGAGTTTTCGCTTGAAAACTGATGAAAAAGTTTTACCTTGGACAGCAGTATTCGATGATTGGAAAAAATCCCTTTCACTTATTTCAAAAGATAGTGTTAAAAAAATACCGGGATGTATATCTAGTTTTTGCAATGATCTATATAATATTTGCAACACTTTTGAAGGTTCAATAGTACAAAAAAGCTGTGAAGATTTATATAATGAATTTTACGAACGGAATCTAGACCAGCAGATCACAGAGAGAATTCGTCAACTGGATTTAACAATTTTCTCTGACCGTAAATTTTCAGAGTTTTTAAGAAACGAAAGTCAAAAACGACTTATGGACGATAATGAATCAGAACCTTCTAGCGGAAAACGAACTCGACATGAAGAACAAACCATGCACGACAATTTCGTACCCGAGTTGGTTTGTACTTTAATCCATGTGCTTGTTATGTGGTGTAATCACCATCTATATTAATTTATTTCTTACAAGATCAAAGATAACGAAGCATATGACTATGACGATGAAATCTCAGGTGGCAAGGTTATGTTCTTGAATGAAGAGGTAAAAAATGCCTTTTTCTTACATACCTTTATTGATTAATTAGATTTCGCCAGTCATTAAGATCAAACGTGTTTTGGGAGACTGACTTTTTTGTTATTCAAATAGAGTGAAACTGAAGAAATTTACCAACCAGAAGCCGTACTAGTGGAAAGTTCACCTTTTGATGCATGGATTCTCTCGACAGGGAAAAATGTCTCTCAAGTTTTGGATACCTTTAGATCAACAATTCCAAAATCGAAGGCTTACCTATAGTAAGTACTTATTTTAGTAACTCAATTGCAGGTTTATTCTTGCAGCTCTCATCTCAATACTTGGTTTGCCAGTCCCGCATTTTTTGGAATACTTGATTTATCCGGGGAAGATACGGAAGTCAGGAAACTATTCACCGATGATGAATGGTCAGAAATTAAAAGCGATTTTAATGAAACGGTGGAATTTAAAGATATGGATGAAAAAGAAAAATTGTACGAATTATTTGATAAAATCCAGGAGGTACCTTGTATATTTGCTTCATCTTTACTCATTTGATGATTGATTGACATTTTAATTCATTAAGACTATTGAAAAGAAGCCGGATGATCTAATCACAGCAATAGAAAAATGTACAATTGAGGTATAACATCAGTTTTATTACTAAATGACTTTAAATTTCTATCTATACTTTTAATTTAATGACCACTATTTACGTTTTGATTGAAGGGAAGTCCAAAGGTCAATTCTATACGAAGATTAGTCCAAACCTAGTAAGTTCATCATCTCCATTTTTTATGTTGGGGAACATTTTATTAAAATGATTTTTACCAAATGGAAGCGCCTATAATATGGAGAGACTACAAACCTCGATTCCGGAGGCCATGTTTTCCAATAATTTTACAAATATGTTAACTAAAGGTATTCTAACATACCATCGGAAGTTTATGTATGATGAGTAAGTATATTGAAGTACCGGTTTAACCAAACTATATTCTGCTTATTAATAATAAAATATTTTGACATTTAAGAGGAGAGATACAAAGTCTTGCATCTGGCTTCATTACAAATACAACGAAGAAACCAACAGACAGGTCTCTTATAGGACAAAAATGCGATTTTAGGGTTACACGTGACGGATTTGAAATTGTTATTGGGTTACGATCTGGAGGATTGCCAGAGGCCTGCAAATCAAAAAAATGGGACGATAAGGTTGATCTGATGGTCGCAATGCGCGATGTCTTATTGCGGGAAGCAATCGAAAATAATGGAGTGGAATGTACGGATTTCAAGCGAATATATACAATTGGAGTCCATTCATTTGGTAAGATTTTCTAAACACATTGAAAATACAAATACAGCATTTGATAATCACTAATCATTGGCTCATCTGTTGAAATTTATATTATATACATGTTAAGGGTTTTTTTATAACGTCTATGCTATGGATTGGAAATCGAAAGGTTTGTGGAGGCTAGGCTTACTAAAAAAAGCAAAGCTACCACAATCGAATGAACAATTACTCATGATTGAGAAATTAGTTGTAACATTGCTACAAATTGAGGTTTTTTTCTCGCCATTACTTTATGATTGTTGAGCAAAATTCATATGTCGAAGACTCTTTTTGCTAATTATTTTTTTTTCCATTCCGTAGTCAACTCTCAATCATATTGGAACTATTCGGAATGATTTAGTAATAAAAGCATCAAGATTGCATAGAGAAAGGCGCGCATCCGTCATCCCTAAACAATATACAGTTTGTGAACAACGTGTAAGGCGGATACGTATTCTAAAAGATATGTATAAGGATTAGCCGCATGTGGGAAAATAGTATGCTTTGCTATTTTTCGCTCGATACATGTTTATGTATAGTAGTATAGTAATATGGATATCGATACCTATAAATTACAATTCCCAGTACCATCGTATCTAAATGTGTATACAGAAAAAATTTTTATTAATAACAAAAAACACATCCCACCCCCTCAATCCAAAATCTTCGGAGTGTTAACCTAAACATGGCTGAAGACATTTTTTTTCTATCTGGGAAATTTTAATCTTTTTTTCGAAAAAAGGGGTACAAAAACACGTGATTTTTTTATGAATTCAAGATCTGATTAGCGTGTCTTAAGTTATGAGAACTGGTAGGGATACAATTTACCATCCACTCCACGTGATTTCGGCCGGCATTATATATTCTCGGCCTGCATTAAGAAATTAAGCATGTGACAAATAATGTGCGACAAATAGTATTTTCCATACCGAAAAAAAATCTGTTCCTAGAATATAAGGAGGATGTGATACCGGTGGCTAATTTAGCCATTTAATATACTGACTTGGATCTAATTTAACCAAATTATGATGTCAGGCAAAATCACAAAGGATCCACAAACTGATTCTATATAAATTCTGGTATATTTATTACTATCATCATCTGAATCTTCACAATTATTTGTTAATATCATTAAAATGGTATCAGAATCAACCTTTTCACTAAATTGGCTACAAATCAATAAAGTCACTATAAAGCATTAAAACTGCTATAATCAGCATATCCATATAAATTTGAATTATGATATTCTTTTGTATATCTTGATAAAGAATCATCATAATTTACTAAAGATACTATAAATTAACAAAATTAATATAAATCAACTAATTCATTATAAATATATCTGGATTAGCTATTAATATTATTTTAGATAAGTGATTTAATAATATTGTACCTAAATATATTAATAATTGTTCTGAATATGATATGAAATATCTTGGTACATATATTGCAAATTATTGTTATGATACTGATATCAATAAAATAATTGAAATAGATAGTGAATATTAGAATTCAATTATAAGAATTATTAACTAATTAGAGATTTAATATATATTACCAATACTACTTATTTGCAGGATTTGAAAATGATAAGATAGTTAATTCTATCTATCATCAATCTAGAATCCATAAAAGCCAATGGCTATTTGTTTTGGTTGCTGAAAATTGGTAAAGATTACTGATGTAAAACTAAAAAAGATATATTTTAATGGATAATGCAAATATGAATATGAGATTAAATCTAAGAATTTGATGCAATATCATTGGAATAATGAATACTTCAAAGTTAAAACCTAAAATGGAAGTGTACTTCTTATTCAAAGAGCTTATCAAAATTATAAGAAAAAACCTATTTCATTAGCAAAACAAGTTTGGAAAACAGTTAGAAATAATAACACTTCTAAGAAAAAGAAATTTTTTCATATGCCTGGTAGAGAAATTTGTTATACTATAAACTTGGATATATGGTATTCTATTGATGAAAAGTATAGGCCTAATATTTTGCAAAATTAACTTTATGATTATATAAGCTATTTGAAGCATAAGAGATACCAATTATCTAATAGATTGACCATAGCAAAAAATAAAATACAATACAACTTTATTGTAAAGCTTTTGGTTTTCATAGACTTAATTGGTATACTTAGTTTGATTAATGAGTTATATTTATTAACTTCTTCTCTATTATCACTAAAATCTTTTGCATTAATTTAGTATAATACAAGTACATCTAACTTTATTAATATTAATAAGTACTGGATTTCTATATAAAAAAATGCAAAAAAAAGGAATAAACTTAATATCTTTTAACTAAATATTAATATTATTTATTTCAGTTATATTTATTTTTTATATAATTCAATTGAGACAGTGATCATTTAATATAATATATCACCTGCAGATTTATATGAAAAGGTAAAATATTGTGATCTGTCTATTCTGAATTAGATTTTTTAATTTATAATTATTTTTAATATAGTATTTTTCTAAAAATTTAGAAAGATCAATAAAGCGATTTTGAGAATTCTTAATTTCTAAATATTACTATAATTATAACTTTAAAAATTTTTATGTAATAGTTATCTAACAAGCTTACAAGAATTACAAGAAAAAATCCAAATCTTTGGTAAAATAAGTTTGAAAGATAGTGAGGAATGATGATACTTTTGATGTTATAAAGTTTTTAAGGATAATTCTTATTCATAAATATTAGATTTTAAATTGAATGAGTTGAAGTTGATATTAAAAAAAAGAGTCTAATTATATTTAAGATTAATAAATATAGTATTTATACTTATTTTGAAATTATTATATCAGCAAGACTATATAATTATTAGAAGTTTAATATAAAAAGTAAAATGAACTAACATATTAAAATGGTCAACATTAAGAAATATATAATTATATATTATATTTATGAAAAGAAAATTACTGTAAATTTCTCAAATTTGAATAATAATTATGAATTTGTATACCAAAATTTTCAAATTAGACTTTGATTAAGATTTTTGAATATTATTTTAATAAAATAATATATTATTTAGCCATGTGAAATGCCTTATGGCTAATACATATAGGTATATATAAATATATTTTTAATTTTTGTTAAAGTGCATATAATATAATAAATGATACATCTGTAAAACTATACTTATATAGCGAAATAATTTCACACATAAATCGATTTTCAAAAATATTTCAAATTTTTTCTCTTACAATATTTAGCAGAATAGCATTTACTAATATATATATTTGTTTTAAAAGAATAGATTATTTCTATTATATTTTAAGCTAAATATATTTATATAACATTTTCAGGTCTTAGTATTAAGTAGTTAGATAAGTAAAAAAAAAAGTCCATATATATATTATTTCTGATATCTTTTTAAATATTAAAATCTTTAATATATATTTTCACATATTCTTATTTTCTAACAAAAATTTTGATGTAAGAGTTCATTGTATATTCTCTTGCTTTAATTTTAATATTTAAAGAAGATATAAAAATTATTAGATATTTAAAAGAAAAGTATATGGAATTTTTAGTTCAGTTTTATACTAAAATATTAATAAAATTAGTAGCTAAAGTTAAAGTAAATACTTTTTATAAAACATTTGCAATTTATTTAATTATAAATAATAATACGTACCCTTTTTCTGTATGATAAAGTATGAAAAATAGTTAACTAAGTGATCACTTCATCTTTAATAAAAATAAAAAATCTTGAGCAAAAAACTAAGATGTTAAAAATATTACCGCAAATAAAATACAAATAAGATAATTAATATTATAAATGTTATCAAAATTCTGAAATTTTGATATAATTTTAGGATTTGATATTTGGCCAATTATTCTGAAACAAAACTCCAATCAAAATTCAAAAATTAGACCAAAATCTGAAATTAGGATCAAAGAACAAAAATTCAGATGAACCTTTTTTTATATAATCTAAAATGGGATTTACATAATTTTTTGTGAATTATAGACTTTTTTTTTTGTCTAAGAACTTTATTTTTACTTTTTTTTTTT
>QKYT01000441.1:57978-84315 GCA_003550305.1 Glomus cerebriforme | reverse complement strand
AGATTTCTATCAAGGTAAATGTCGTTACTGGTGTAACTGATGGTAAATAATTATTAATCTCAATATTCATAATACAATATTAACACTTTAGTTTTTAAGGCATCGGTAAAGAAATGGCAAGAATTTTATCTGGATATAATCCAAAACGATTAATTTTACCAGCCCGTAATAAAGAAAAAGGAAACAGAATATTAGAATTTATTAAATCTTCTAACGGACATGTGAATAATGTTGAAATTTGGGAAATAGACTTTGCTGATTTACAAAGTGTAAAAAACTTTGCTAATAAATTCATCAATGAAGTTAGAGAATTACACATGTTATTTAATAATGCAGGTGAGAAGAAAATAAAAACAGTTTATGTTTGTGACTAATTTTATATTTATTTATTTTATTATATTTGGTAGGTTACGTGGGTGGTATAGAAATCATTAAAACAAAGGATAACTTGGAATCACAATTTCAGGTAAATTTTTTTGTTTTTTTTTATGTCATTATATCATTATATGGGAATTTGTTTTTTCTTAACGCGTATATACTATTAGATCAATCATTTAGCACTCTTTCTACTTACCTTGTTATTATTGAATATGATTAAAAAATCAGTTTCTGCTAAATTACCTGGAAAAATTGCATTTACTAGTTCAAGTGTTCATTTCTCTGGCGAAATTGATTTTGATAATTTAAATCTTCAAAAAGGAGGTTATTGGAATCCTTTTCAAGCTTATGGGAATACTAAATTGATGGTAAGAGGTTCAAAGGTTGTTTATTTAATAATAAGAGGTTTAAATTAAATATAAATATATATATTTTTTTCATTTAAAAAAAACAAGAATGTTATTATTGCCAAAGAGTTAGGTCGTATTATTCAAAACGAAAGTTAGAATTAGTAAAAATTATTTTTATTCATTAATACGTAAAATTAATATCTTATCTCGCACTTTACTTCTCTAAATATGCAGATATCACAACATATTCACTTCATCCTGGTGTAATTAAATCAAATGCAAGTAATTCATCTGACATCTTTGGATATTTTGTCATAACAATAATAATGTTATTTGGAGAAACAGCTGAACAAGGTGCTATCAATACTCTTTATCCTGTACTTTCTCCTGAAAATACAAAAATGGGAAAATACTATCATGAAGGTATTGAAAAAGAGCCAAGGGAAATTGCAAATGATCAAGAAATTGCAAAGAAATTTTGAAATGCTTCTGAGCAAATATTAAGAGATCGTGGAATGATTTGAAAGCAAATTTTTTTTTGTTTTTTATTTTTTTTTATATAAATAAAGATTTTGCAGCGGTAATATGATTAAATTTTTAAATAATATATCGAAATAAAATAATTTTCGGTATAGAAATGGTTCATTTTCGGAACTTTAACAATTGTACTAATAGGATTGTTTATTTGTAACCGATCGGAAATTAGTAATCATGACTAAAACAAGAAAATGTTACATTTTCAGACATTCACTACACATAATACAAATATAAAAACAGATTTTATGCATTTCGTTTTTATAAGGATGCATTTAAATAAACTACCCACAATGATGGAGTTTCGCAAGTGTACATACAGTATTAATGATTAAAATAAAATTCTTTTTTTTCTTTCAATAAAATAATTTCAGTGCAGGATTAGAAATGAGAATATTCATCGGAATATCTGGAAAGTTTGATAATTGGATAATCTGATTATCCAGAACATTATATATTGTACGATAACTCCCTGAAACTAAATAAAATTTAAATATTGAGCATTTGGACATTCAATATTTTTTTACCTTGATTGTAAAATATTATTAAATGGAACGAAATTACTTCTAAAATGTCTGCTTGAAAATGCATCCAATCTTCTTAAATATAACCTATGAAAAGCGAATGAGCTTATTAAAGTTGGTTAGTAAATTAGAATAGAGCTTGGAACTGGTTAAGACATCTGTTAATCGGGTAAAAATCATTTCAACCGGTCGGTTAAATTAATTTAAAAAAAAATTTTTTTTTTTAACATTAATTATGGCTGGCATTAAATTTTGACCGGAATTAAGTTTTTTTCCGGCCAGAATTAAGGTTAGGACTAGTTCCACGCTCTAAATTAGAATCATCAAATGACAAGATAGTATAATAATTAAATAATTTAGTAATGTTTCATTTATTAACATTTCTAAAAATTCAGTGTAGTGAGCTGAATTATAAATTTATTTACTAAATAATTAATTTCCTTCCTATTATGATAGTAATATACAGCTTATATAACGAAATGGGAAATTTGTTAATCTTCATTTGATGCACATGAACTCTTTTCCATTTTTCGAGGGCATTTGAAGCAATTTATATGTCAAGTTCACTGCACACATTTCTAATAATTCAGCTCGGTAATTATTTATTATATTTTCAAATCAGTAGATATCAGTAGATATAAAAAATTCAAATATCACATCATTCTCCTCCACCTTATTAATTAATAACTAAAATATATTTATTAAATTATATTTTTCGACTATGATCATATTTAAATGAAATTTCACAATATTTATAAGAATAATAATCATTAATAATATGTCAAACCGTATCCATTGTTCGGAAATGACTATAAATGACAAATGATGTGGGCTCATCAAGATATCAGCGACAAATCCTTTAAATGATTAATGAAATGTTAATGACTCATAATAAATTTTGTATTAGTAGCCTTAGTAGCCGACATGACAAGTCATATTAATGAATTCTAAATTATATATGTCTCTGCGAAATTTTCAAATAATCGTGGAGTGAAAATAAGTCATCGACTTTCATTGTACAGTATATGTTGTGCATCAGGTGTTGATTTGCGTCAACTGACAGCTGACGCGCATATGACTAATGCTGGCCAAACCTTCTTAGGGCATTATAAAGATCAGCCATAATTTAGGTCGGTCGCAGATTAATATCTGACGCGCAACATATATAAATATGTTTTATTTATTCTTTAGATATTATAGAAAACTTCCATAAATATTGTGCTATAGAATTCAGTCTTAATTAATATTATTGTACTGATTTAATTTTCAAAGAGCCAAATTAGATGTTCAATTCGCCAACTTTTTTCTTCAATTTCAGAGAAACTTTTGGTCTCACTTATTAATAAAGAAAGTGTTTAAATGAGTGAAGTACAGGTCTTAGAACATATGATTAAACTTGCTTAGAACCTAGAACTTCACTAATATTACTAATATTTCCAAAGATATTATTAGAGTTTTCATAAAATTTTACGTATTATTACTCATGAGTTGTACAAGTTGTGTCATATTATCATTACTATGGAAATATTTTTAAAAAAGTCAATATAATCATTATTGACATAAGATGTATCTTCATTGATGAATCCGCCCAATATTATGGAATGATTCATTAAGTTAATACATTTAAATCAATATCACTCAATTCCTTACCATTTTAAAGCCCTTGTATTCAACTCTTGCAATAAAATTAATCTAATTTTGGTATCTGTCGTAACTGTATATAGACGATTTTCTAATTGGTCGAAACCAAATCATATCCGAAACAAGATACAGTAATTACATGATATGTCACGATTTGGTTTCGATTAAAGAATTCCTGTTAAGCTATAACATTACAATTTGATTTGAGAAGTTAATAATAATTTTATTTAATAATAAAAGAATATTAAAAGTATGAAATAAGTTAATAAGTTGAAAATAAATATAAATAGTACAATAAATAATACATATTGGTGATTATAAAAGAATTTTACTAATTAATATTGAAAGTTTGATATAAAGAAAAAGAATGATACATTTGTTGAGTAAAAATAAATTCAAGACAAAAAAAAAAAACTAACTTTTAACACTTTGTAAAATTTAATTTTCCATTAAACAAGCGACGGATTTTTTTTGAATCCATTCAAATTCTTCGTAAATAGCTTCATTCAAATCAGTATCATATTTTTTAATTATTCCTTTTGTTTTATAAATTTTAATCAAATCCTCAATTTGATTCTGTAATGATTGTTGTTGTAGATGTTCACCTATATTTGAATAATATTTATCTATTGGAATTGTTTGTAATAACATAGGATGTTTATCATTCCAACCATCAAAAAGGAATGTTAAAGATTCTAATAATTTAAGTGACAAAATAGAAGAGAATTTAAATTTAAACAAATTAATTGGTGATGATTTAATTAAAATTTCAAATAAAATTTTCCAATCAGGTTCATTTGAATCATCAGTAAAAATAACTAAACCATTTAAATTTTGACATTTAATTAATAAATTTTCTAATTCAGAGATATTATCATTGTTAAACAATAATTTAAAATATCTTAAATTAGGACAATTTTCATAAATAGATTGAATAAGTCTTTTATTATCATCACCTTCATAAAGTATACTAATTTCAGTAAGATGACCTTTTGTATTTTCAATTAAACTTGTCAAAATTTTAGAAGGGACGAATTGAGCTCTTAAAAATTTTAAAAAAGGTAAAGAAATTTTTTCTAAATGATTCCAATTTGTTAAAATTGATAAATTTGCACATATATCTAAACTTATTAAATTTACAAGATGAGAAAGTATTTTTGTAGTAGGATTCCAACCTATTCTCAAATATTGAATTGTATCAGCATTTTTAATAAGTGATTCTTCAAGAGTTTTACGATATGATTCAACTCTCTTATTTGTAAAACAAACAAAATATACTTCATTTAAATTTTTTTGAGCTTCAATTAATTTAATGATACCAGAATTATCACTATTATCATATTGCATAATATAAAATTTTAATTTTTTAATTAATTGACTTATTCTTGCTAACCCTTTTAAAAAATTTTGATCGGTTTTATCATCACAATGAATACATTCAAGATTTGAAAAACAATTTCCGGTCCCTGAAATATGGTTTAATTGATGATTAAAGTGTTCTGGAATATCCATATAAACAAATTTTGTATTTCTATTAATAAATAGATTTAATATTTCATTTCTTATAACAGATATTTCGGATCCTTCAATATTATTAGAATTAATCATACTATCTAATAAAAATAAATCTAAATATCTCCAGTAACTAATATAATTAAATAAAGGTCGTTGATAAGTTTCTGTAAAAATATTATATCCTTTGTTTTTCAAAACATTTCTTGATTCTTTTGATAAATGTAAAATTATTACATTAAATAATGAATCTTTTGCATTATCGGTTAAAGTATACCTTCCAAGAATTTTCCATAAAATAGGCACCGTCGTTTCGCACCAAATTCTGTTAACCAAAACACATGAATAAAGGGATTTTCTGTCATCTTTCAATTCTTCTAATATTAGGAAAAGTACGTCTTTATTAATTTTAAACATTCTTTTTTTTTCTTGAGAAAAAAAAAATAAAAAACAGGAATTTCGGACTTTATTTCTTTTAATATTTAGTACCGAATGGCGTATTTGTGTAACGTTTCATCATCATGATGAAAATAAATATGATGCATGAAAATCCTTCCACAAACAAAATTTTCAAATTTTTCGGGTAAATCTTTACACGAGTATCACACGTCTCAATTAATATACAGTATGTATATACTGCAAACAGAATTTCTAATAAAATTTACCAAACAAATTCTAACGAAATTTGGAATAAATGATAAAAATTGCTATTATTAAATATATTTTTTTAAAATAAAAAGTACCGAATATTATATAAATAATAACGACACTAATGATTTTTCTCAATGTACATGAAAAAAATTATGCTAAAATTAAAAATACAAAGAATCGATAAAATAAATAAAATGACACAGAATCTTTTACCTAATTTTATTTAATTATTTTGTAACCAAACAATTCATTAAATTTCTTTTTCGTCCTAATCTAATGATAATAACATGCTGTATGATTATTATACATATGCGTTATGTTTGATATTGTGGAAATAATTATATACCAACTGTAAACTAAGTATAAATTTATATAAAATAATAAATTTTATATTACTCATACTTAATATTTAATTTGTAACTTTAATTTTATTATAAAAATTTGACTTTTTAGTTTATATAGTACAAATTCAGAAATTCATTAGGAACCATATTAGTACATTCTATTGGTTACTTTTCCGTTCACAATACCCCTAAATGTCATATTATTATTTGAAAGCAAGTTTAATCAATATACTTTTTTACTGACAAATCGAGCAAGTGTAAATAAAGTACTACAATTTTAAATACCTAAATAAAATAAAGGGAAACTATAAATTAAATTACATCAATATGAAAATTGGTAAATTTTAATTGGTTTATCAAAAAATTAAAATATTAAATAATAAAAAATCTTTCTATTAATAGTGTCATTTTGAGGTTAGAACCGGTTCCGTTTTTTTGGAACTGGTTTCAAATCGTAAGAAAATTCTGCGTAATTACCGCAATTCGAGCCAAATCTGTAGTGCTGGCCAAAATTACAAATAACATTTTAGAATTTATTGGAGAAATCATGAAAAAAAAGTTATTATTGAGTAAAAATTATTGAATAATTAATAGTTACTCGGCACGAAGTGCCGAGTAACTGTTGTATTTGCAATAAGCAATATGATTGGTGAAATTTGCTGAGCGCAGCTCAGCAAATTTTACTGATCATATTCTTATGTAAATACATGTAAGGCACGATAGTGCCGCAGTTACGAGGTCACGTAGTGCTGAGTAACTGTTTTATTGGGCTAAGCCTTTATTAAACTTTTATTATGCATAGTAACTGGTTGTACTAACATAAATCATCAAATAGTAAATGCCCAATAATGATAATTATTGAATAATACAATGAAAAATATGTATCGACATTACCAAAAAAAGTTTATTGCGGAAAGCGCAAGTTTCACAATTATGTCAGTATAATAATGTGATTAAAAAAAACTATTGAGTAATAATGATTCTAAAAAAAAATATTATTGAGTAATAATGATTCTAAAAAATATTATTGAGTATAATGATTCTAAAAATATCATTGAGTAATAATGATTCTAAAATATTATTGAGTAATAATGAGTAATAATGATTGAGTGATAATGATTTTAAAAAATATTATTGATTAAAAAAATTATTTAGTAATAATGATTAAAAAAAAACAAAATTAAAAGTTGTTTATTTTTCCTACTNCCAATTAAATATTGTTAAATTTAATAATCTGGATCATTCCTAAAATTTATATCTTATTTTAGGAATATTCAGTTGGTTTAAACTTTCACCAAAATTTACAATTGCCTAGTACATTATTTATTGCCTTGCAGAATACTATCTTTTAAATGTATTGCACTGGTGCTAAAATTTGAAAAATACTTTAAAAAATGAAATAAAGCCACGAAAAATAAATGTGTATCTAAAAATTTTTTATCTTATTAGCTCAAAATGGTTTTAAATTAAAAACCATTCAGTAATTAAAATAGAATTTTTATAATTGCCATTAATTTGTTCTTTTTTATCTTTTTTAATTGAAAATTTTATTTGATCATTTCGATTTGTCATATATTTTCTCAATATCAAAGAGTTTATCTAGTAATTCCATATCATTTAAAAATCAGGCAGCAACATCCGAATTATGAAATCTTCCTGTTTAATTACCGTAATTCAGGCCAAATCCATAGTACTATTATGAGAAATTAACTATGAGAAATTATGACTATGATAAAAAATTATTATGAGAAATTATGAGAAAAAAAAATATTACTCATGAGAAATTACTATGAAAAATTATGAGAAAAAATTACGAGAAATTATAATGAGAAATTATTACGAGAAAATTATTACGAGAAAATTATTACGAGAAAATTATGAGAAATTATGAGTGAGAAATTATGAGAAATTGCTATGAAAAAAATTATCATAAGAAATTATGAGAAAATATTACAAGAAATTATTATGAGAAATTATCATGAGAATTATCATGAGAAATTATGAGAAATTATTACGAGAAATTATTACGAGAAGTTATGAGATGAGAATTATGAGAAAAATATCATGAGAAATTATGAAAAATTACTATGAGAAATTATCATGAGAAATTACTATGAAAAATTATTATGAGAAATTATGAGAAAAAAAAATAAAAATTATTATTAGAAATTATGAGAAAAAAAAATAAAAATTATTATTAGAAATTATGAGAAAAATATTCCATTTTATTTTGATCACCTTTATTATTTCTTACTTTTCCTTTCCTTTATATTCCATTGATCCCTTTTTATATCACATATTTAGTTTCATGTTTTCATAAAGCCAGACCAGACTGCAAAACCGATAGAACCAATCTTTTAATTTTTTTCAATTGTTTTTTTTCTCTTTTCTATTATTTCCCATATTTAGAATTGTTTTATTAATAATCCTTACTATTATTTCATCTATTTTCTTTTTATTTTCGAGAATCCTTGATCTCCCTATTTTATGTATTTTATAATCCTTCTCTCCTCAATTACATTTTTCCCACTATGTTGTCAAATTTGTTTCTTTTAGTAATTTATATGTTGAAATGTTTTTCACTCAATAGCTTCTTTTCACTATTCTGTACGTGTTTCATAAAATCTGCTTTTATCTATATTTGTTATGAAATCCTTAGTTTTTCCACTTGATTTCATCCATGCATTATTATTATTTTTATATGCTGTACTACTTCTTTACTTTAATTATGATTATACTTGCTTTATTGCTAATAAAATTCAGTATTCCATTTCTAAGCTTGACTTCCATTCTTTTCGTTTCATCTCAGAAAATATTTTTGTAGATCATTGAATCTCCACTTTATTTATCTATGGACATCAGTATATATAGTTAAAAGAAAATGAAGTAGGAGCTTGTTAGGAATTTCTCAACTATCTAATTGGTTTTTCCTTGCCTGTATGAGGAAGACCTCATATACAGTATAAGTGTATTTCTAGTCTTTAAAAAGAAAAAATAAAATTATAGAGAGAATGTAAAATTAGGNTAATAATATAAGATATTAAAATTTATGAAAATAGGAAAATAATGAAATATAAATTACGTTAATTGAAGGAAAAGGAGTATTTATATAAAAGAATGAGAATAATGAAATCTAGTTAATTTATTAATGCACCCCTCAACGTTTAATGTTACAAAAATCAAACCATAACATAATGATGACATACATAGGATAAGAACTTTTTTTATCAGTTATGTTTATTATTATAGTGCATTATAGTAAATGTCAAGAGATGATCTATATTAAACTTAATTACCAGCAAATATTATCTTTTAATAGAAAAAATTTTATTAAAAGCAAAGAAAGAAACTAATTCCTTAAAATTAGCGTATGTACCAAACCGGTTTTGGACCCAGTGGAAACCAGTTTGCATTTAAAACGGATCCGGTTGCTATCTGGATAGAACGGCCAGAATCATGCTGTAATGCTTGCGATTTACCTCCGCTTTAGACGATCCCAAATTTCTCATAACAAATTTCATAATACATAATTTCTCATAATATAGTAATTTCTCACATAATAAATTTTATAATAATTTCTCATGATAATTTTTTCGTCATAATTTCTCATAATAATTTTTCATAGTAATTTCTCAGGATAATTTCTCATGATAATTTCTCATGATAATTTCTCGTAATATTTTCTCATAATTTCTCATGATAAATTTCATAGTAATTTCTCATGGTAATTTTTTCATAGTAATTTCTCGTAATATTTTCTCATTCTCATGGTAATTTTTCATAGTAATTTCTCATGATAATTTCTCGTAATAATTTCTCATGATAATTTTCTCTCATATAGTAATTTCTCACATAATAAATTTTATAATAATTTCTCATGATAATTTTTTCGTCATAATTTCTCATAATAATTTCTCATGATAAATTTCATAGTAATTTCTCATGGTAATTTTTTCATAGTAATTTCTCGTAATATTTTCTCATTCTCTGTAATTTCTCATGATAATTTCTCGTAATATTTTTCTCATGGTAATTTCTCATGGTAATTTCTCATAGTAATTTCTCATAGTAATTTCTCATAGTAATCTCGTAACTCATAATAATAGTATAATTTCTCATGATTTCTCATAATTTCTCATAATAATTTCTTATCATTAATGATTTCTCATAGTATTATTTCTCATAATTCCTCACTCATAATTTCTCATATTAATTTCTTATCATTATAATTTATCATGATAATTTCTCATAATTTTTTCTCATAATTTCTCATTGTAATTTCTCATGATAATTTCTCGTAATAGTTTTTCTCATAGTAATTATTGTAATTTCTCTCGTAATATTTTTCTCTCATAATAATTTCATGATAATTTCTCATAGTAAATTTTCATAATTTTTCAGTAATTCTCATAATAATTTCTCATGATATCTCATAATAATTTCTCCTCATCATCGTCGTAATATTTTTCTCATATGATAATTTCTCGTAGTAAATTTTCATAATTTCTCAGTAATTCTCATAATAATTTCTCATAATTTCTCGTAATAATTTCTCATGATTTCTCATAATAATTTCTCCTCATTATAATTTCTCATCGTAATTTTTCTCATGATTTCTCATAGTAATTTCTCATGATAATTTCTCGTAATTTTTTTTCTCATGATAATTTCTCATAATAATTTCTCTTATGATAATTTCACATGATAATTTTTCTCTCATAATAATTTTCTCATAATAATTTCTCATAATTCCTCATTCATAATTTCTCAATAATTTCTTATCATTATAATTTCTCATGATAATTTCTCATAACATACGATTTATATACTGTATATACTGTTCATATTTTTTTTTATTGTTCACATGTTTCTCCTAGTATTCAAGACGAGTCAAAACTCGTAACTAATTATATATGAAATGTTTAAGTTTTACTAAAAAATTCTTCTTTTCCCCAAAACCCCTTCTTATTCGTACAAATGTCAATTTTAACTAAATTCATTAATTTTTAGACTTCAATACAGTACAACTTGATAAAAATACTTTAATTAGTGGTAGAAAAGTAAAGAATCCATTACGGTCTCAAGATGATAAGTATTTGCCATATTATGAAATGGTTAACATACGTTTCATCGTCAGGGACGTTCATTGATTCAAACCTTATAACCAGTATGTTAAACGAGTATAATATGTCTCTAACATTAAAGAAGAGGCCGTCAAAGTCATGTCTTAAAAAAAACTGAGATAAACTGGTGATGACAAAAAGTTGTATTTAATTCATCTTACAGACATTAAAATTTATGACTTCTAACCGAAATTATAATTAAATGTAATTTCTAGCTAATTTTCGTATATTTAATATTTTTCCAATTATTATATGCATATTTTAACATTATTAATTAAATATTCTGGAGTGCAGTGAAAATCTATTTTCACTCATTAACTGTCACATGAAAATGTGAATGTATCGCTAAATATACTATTTAGGCTTATTATAAATATATTTAAAAATTTATATTAATCTATGTTTAATAAAATTACCAGGAACAAGGTCAGAAAATGGACACTTTTTTCATGAGAGGGTGTATTTATGATTTATACTATATATTCGTCCTTTGGACACTAATACAATAAATTCGATTGACTTGTCAATAAAAATATCTTTAATAAAATTAGTATAATTTAATTATATATATATGTAGCTTAATTTCAAACTATGTAAAAGACAGATAACATTTGATAAATAAAATTAATAAAAGATAAAGATATTAAGTTTTATTTAAGTTGTCTCATTCATTTATTTATTGTTTATATTTTGTTTATTTGTTTAAATCCTTTATTCGTATCTGATTNTATATGTGCTAGTGAATGCTATNTACTTTATTTACNTCTGATCAGATTTATCATTAATTTCATTGATCGCATACCCAAATTACCTTCTGCTTACAATATACATATATCATTTATACAATTAGACATTTAAAGAACTGACCATCGCAGTATATATAACAATATCTATCTAATTAAAAAAATTTGTAACGTTTAGATTAACTGTATAAATAAATGCTTTACAGTTGTGTAATCTAATCACGTTACATTACACAAATTCCAAAAAGGAAATTTTATTTCCTACGAAAATTGGATCAAATGGTAGTACAAAGTTGCACAAATTTCAAAAAAGGAAATTGATGTGCATACACATAATTCTGGCCGGAATTAAAAATTATAAATAAAAATTATACTTTTTCCTTATAGATTTTGGCTGAGATTGAGTTATTTTACCTATTACCAAATCAGAGATATTGGAAGTGAAGTAATATGTGATTTTTATTTTATCAAAAAAAAAAGAGGTTAATCCTTGATGCTAATACTTCAATAAATTTAATCTTTCCAAGATATTATTATGCAAATGCTGATAAGACTCATGAAGAAAGTAAAAGATTGATAANTAATGGTCAATAGGAAACTAATGAACTCTCAGATATAAAGCAAGCTTTATTAGAAGATCTTAAATTTCAAGATATCGGTGAGAATAAGGCTGATTTTCAGCAAGTATTAGAAAAAGCTTTGTTAAAAAAGTTCAATGCACGATCATAACTAAAAACTTTTCAATCATTTTTTTTCTTGTTATTTACATTATTTATTCGTACCAATTTATAATAAACTATAAAATAGTTTTATAATAAAATATATTTATTTTCTTTTTGAAAATATTATCATGTAATAATTTATCATCTATTGAATATTGATCATGAAATCATAATTGAATCAGTTCTTTTATCATTAACATGTTAATTATATGTTAATAATCTAGTAAACTACAGTTAGTCTATTACGCGATAAAAACGATAAAAAATCATTATTTTTGAAAAAAATTCCCATGCATCTTTGATTTTTTGGAGAATCTCGTATACCATTTCAAGTGGATTGATTCTATCAAATACTCTTAAAGGAAACATTCATAATGATTTTCTTTTAACTTCAATATGTAAGGATGTGAAAACTAAGAATAATAAGATTGTTTCACGATATGCCCAATTAATTGAAAGGTTTCATATATATAATAAATACTATCTACAAATATCATGACTTTTACAATAATCAATTTAGTATATTAAATCGATTATATTTATTTCAATTCTACTTTCTATTTTCAAAATTCTAAAGAAATAGAATATATGAGTAAAGTATAAAGTTTCGAAAAATTTATAATTTGAACTAAATTTTGATTTCGTTTTCCTATCTCCTATTTTTAAATTTAAGTTTTGTAATTTTGTTGCAAAGTTTTCCTGTATAGCATTATAAATTTATTTAATTTTATTTCTCTTTATCGAGATGTTTAATTTTATCAATTAAAGTCTTATTCTTTTCATTTAAAGTTTTACTCTATTTCATGAATTGTTCATTTTCATTATAAATTTTTTACTCGATGATCATTTTCATTATTTTTTCAAGATGTTCAATATTATCCTATTTGATTATCCCTTATAATTCTCATATTTTTTTATAAAGTAATTCTTATTCATCAATTTTTTTTTTTGATTTTCCAGATTTTGGAGTACTTTTGGAGTATCAATATTAGTCATGTCGATGTCATTTTTTTTTTTGAAAAATAAACAAGTCCAAATTTGATTAATTTATTTAATTTTTATGACTTGTATGACCGAAAAAATTGTTGACTATTATTTACGATAACAAGTGCATATTTTATTATTTTATTAATCGCAATGTATTCAAAGTCCTTATTCCCTCAAACTTTCTTGAAAATTTTATCTTTTACAAAAAATTTTAAGTCGCCAAAAATTGAAATAGTCAAATTTCACATGATGTAAATCTTTGGAATTCGTGCAACAGGAGTATAACCATTTTCGGTTAAATAGCCAATAGCTAAGCTAATTTGTGATTTTCAACGTTTATTACGTTTATTTCATTAAAAAAAAATTTTTACTAAATACTAAATTGAAGACAATGATATCATGACTAGTGAACATTCAAAAAATAATTCTTCTGAAAATTTATTCCCCGATAAGCCTCATGAAGTTATTGGAAAACTTGGAATTGGTTTTAATAAATTAAATGATAAACTTATTAATTTATTAGAAGAAAATCAAAGTCTTAAACAACAATATAAAATTCTTCAACAAAAAAATCAAGAAATCTTACGTATTAATGAGGATATAAATGAAAAACATCAAGAAACCTTACGTATTAACGAGGATTTAAATAAAAAATATCAAGAAATCCTACATATTAATACAAATTTAAAAGAAAAACTTCAAGAAAAAGACGAGAAATTTGAAAAACTTCAACAAAATATTCTAAATTTAGAAAAACATAAAAATGAAGAATTACAACAACTTGAAATGTTTTATCAAAATTTGGAAAAAAATCTAGAAATATTAGAATCGGATGAAATTAATGAAAATTATATTAAAATTCTTAAAGAAAATAAATATAATTATATTATTAATGAACCAACAACCGTTGATAAAGGTATGCAATGATGAATTTAAAATTAACAATTTTGAGATTTAATTTGATTTTATACATGTTAAAGGTCCAGGAAAAGATATATCCAGGCGTTGTTCCGATATTAAAGTTGTGGTTGGATTAGACTTTGGTACAAAATACTCTGGATTCTCTTATTGCCATGTTGATGATAAACAAAACTATGTTACAAATGAATCATGGCCTGAATTGCTTGGCCAGTTTAGAACTAATACAGCTCTTCAATATGATGATGAATATTGTAATGTAGTATATTGGGGGTTTCCAGCTTTGGCCGAAAGACCAAGTCGTCGAAATAAAATCCAAAAAAATAAAACCGTTGAATTGTTCAAATTACACCTAGGTAATTTGCCAGATAACTTAAAACCAAAACTTCCAATTGATTATAAAAAGGCTATTACCGATTATCTTAGAGAAATCGGAAAGGTATGAGTCAAATTTCTCAAACATTACTTGATATACAAATTATTAATTTAGATTGTTTTTCTTAAATAAATCTAAGTTTATTAAGATCATAGTTTCAGAACACTGGGAAATTAGTTGCTTTGATTGTATATTATTAGTTCTTTCTATTCCTGCAGAATATTCAGAAAAAGAAAAGGCTATTATGAGAGAATGTGTATATAATGCGGATCTTATTAGTGATAAATATTCGGAAAAGCTACAATTTATTACAGAATGTAAGTAAAAATTTCCAGAAAAAAAAATTACTTTAATTATTAATATAATTCATTTTCTTTATTTACAGGTGATGCTACAGCTATTTATTGTATGAAAAATGCTTTACAGGAGCATGCTATAGGAAGTAAATTTGGATATAAATTTTGATTTTTATTTAAACAATTATTTTTAAAAGCAAGAATTATTTAATTGACATTTTATTTAATTTTTTTTTAGTGACATTTATGGTTGTTAACTGCAACAATAATATTCTAGATTTAATTACTCGCAAATTGATCAGAGATAAACCATTGGAATTGGGTAAAATTACCGGATATATTAAAGATTTTTGTGGAAGTGAATCTATCGATAAAGAATTTATTAAATTTTTACGTAAAAAACTTGGAAATCATGCCATAGATCTATTAATAGAACGTTGTTATGTACAATATCAATATATGGTTCAAGAATTCTGTCAACATGCAAAATTACCTTTCACAGGAGATGATATGGAATTTTTTTATGAACTAGATATTGATGAAGTTATTCCAATTTTATTGCAATATATTAACAAAGAAACAAGAGAAATCATGGAAGAAAATGAAATGGTGATTAAAATTAAATATGATGACATAAAAAAAATGTTTGATCTCGTTATTGATAGAATTATTCATTTGATACATATACAACTTTCTAATAATCAAGAAACTTGTTCAGTATTATTTTTAGTTGGAGAATTTAGTGAAAACAAATATTTTCAAAAAAGAATTAAACAAGAATTTCAGCATAAAGTGCAAAATATTTCAGTTCCTCAAACTCCTACGGCTGCAATTTCACGTGGAGCAGTAATTTATGGATCATATATAGATTCAGATTTAAATAAATTGGAAAAGTATGCAAGTATTATTCATACAAGGGTTCTGAAATATACTTATGGAATTAAATTTCTCTCGGATTATAAGGAAGATGTTGACCCTCCTCAGAGAAAAAATTCTGATGGTAAAATCTATAAATTTAGAACTTTAGTCCAAAGAGGAACTGAAGTTGAAATAGGTAAAATTCTATCTTTTGAATATTTTTATGGGCTGACAAATCAAACAAGTGCAAAATGTGAAGTATACTATACACGAGAATATAGTGCAGAATATCCCGATGAACCGGGAATGAAATCACTTGGAATAATAAATTTTGATTTCCCAGGTAAATTACAATTTACTGTAATTATGAACACAAACCATAATTTAATGGAAAATTAATAACGATGACCATATTTGTTTATAATAATTAGACACGCGTATTAATAATAGAAGCATTTATTTTGAATTATCCTTCAATGAAATGGAAATTACCGTATCTGTGAAGAATAAAACAAATGGTCAATTGTATATGACTACATTTGATCATCCAATAGATGTTTGTTAATTAATAAGAGTTCAGAGTATATTCCTTATTTATATATTTTCAAATAAAAAACTTTGAATTAATTACAATTCAAATCGCACACAAGTATTTTTTAAACCCTCTATAAATTAAAGATATTGTTGTTGTTATTTGAACATGGATATTATTGTAGCCTGCGCACAAATATAGATTAAACTATACAATCTTATAAAAAAAAATAATAAATTATTGATAAAAATAGTTATCTTTGCGATATGATCTTAGAACCATCTGTTACTACAAATATACTCATGCCAATGATTCGTGTTGTTATTAGTCAGATTACTAATAATTGACTTATTTTGAAATATTGATATTTTGAATATATAGAGTCAACATTTATGTATTCCAGGCTATTCTATATTAACTATGATTTTCTTGTATTTATAGTACAGTACATTGAAATTTTATGAGTCATAACTCATAAGTCAATCTCATAATTTCTCATTGTAATTTCTCATGATAATTTCTCGTAATATTTTCATATTTCTCGTAATTTTCTCGTAATATTTTTCTCATAGTAATTTCTCATAATTTCTATAATAATTTCTCATGATAATTTCTCATAGTAATTTCTCATAATTTTTCATGATAATTTCTCGTAATATTTCATTTCAAGTAATTTTTGCCCTAATTATAGAAATTATGACCTAATATGCAACGAGTAAAAAATATGGATTGTTGACTCATGTATGCCATTATACTTTAATAATATTTTCTCAATAATTTCTGAAAATCTATTTGTGGATTTGGCCTGAATTACGGTAATTACTCAGGAAGATTTCATAATTCGGATGCACAAATCGGTTTCTGCCTGATTGTGTAAACCGGTTTATAACAAGTTTAGATTTGAGGTTGCTCACGACTAATAAAGATTTACACTCTTGCCTTTTGGTTAATAAATCTTGGACTAATCTAGTTGTGCCTATCTTATAGGAAGCACCTTTTTAAATAATTACTCATTTGTTCCATCTCACAAAGTGATTAATAAAATATAACATTCCTACCAACAGGAAATGAATGAGAATCTCAAGGGATTAGTCTGTCAACTAATAGGATTCCTTTTGATTATCTATCATATCTTAATAAAACCAGTTCTGTAATGCTGTTATAGAAGAGTCTTACTATATTGAATTCATCAAGAAATAATAATCAAATTGCTCAAAATGTTTGCAATGCATGGCATGAATTTACAAAATTTTGATATATATAGCACAATTGCCAACCAATATATTTTAAATAATGATTGGATATTACATCCTCAACATCCTAACTTCGCATCAATGTTTGGTGATTGACACATTTCAATTGTGGCTTTCAGTAGTCTACTAAGAAAGTTTAACTCTTTGATGATTGTATTAAGGTTTTGGCGTGAGGATGAAGTGATCACATTGGTCAATCTTATTCGTGCACAAAGTCAATTATAGAAATTATCTTTATTGAACAGCAATCACTTTGCATCAATTGTTATTCAAGCTCTCATGAGTCAGTCACGATTCCTTAACAGCTTATCATTTGAACATTTGCACAATGATCATAGTCTAATGAGTCCATGTAATTTTTCATTCAAAATTTTTTCCAAAATTATGTACTGTATCTTTCATATGGAACTCAGAAATATAACTTATAAATAAAAATTAACCTAATGAATACGAGTCATAATTCATACTTTTAAAACAGGTAAACTTCAATGAAATAAAAGATTATTTGATAATTATACTTATTTATTATAACACCATATATCAAGAATATCAACTACATAAAAAAAAAAAATAATGAAAAATAACAAAAAAGAAAAAAAAAATAAAATAAAACTTTTAAATAAAAAGAAGTTTCCTTTGAATCCATTCAAACTCTTCAAAAATAGATTCATACAAATCAGTATCATATTTTTTAACTGTTCCATTTTCTTTATATTTTCTAATTAAATCCTCCAATTGAAGTTGTAATTGTTGTAATGGTTGTTCAATACTTGTATAATATTTATCAATAGGAATAGTTTGTAATAACATAGGATGTCTACCTTTCCAATTATCAAAAAATAAATTTAAAGATTCCAATAATTTAAATGACCAAATAAAAGAAAGTTTAAATTTAAATAAACTACTTGGAGAAGAATTAGTTAAAATTTTAAATAACTTATCCCAATCAGGTTCATCTAATTCATCAGTAAAAATAACTAAACCATTTAAATTTTGACATTTAATTAATAAATTTTCTAATTCTAAAATATTATCATTATTAAATGATAATTTAAGATATTTAAGATTTGAACAATTTTGATAAATAGATTGAATAAGTTTTTTATTATCAATACCTTCATAAAGTATACTTATTTCAATAAGTTTACCTTTTGTATTTTCAATTAAACTTGTTAAAATATTAGAAGGAACTTGTTGAGCTCTTAAATATTTTAAAAGAGGTAAAGAAACATTTCCCAAATAATTCCAATTTACATTACCCAATAAATTTAAATTAATATCTAAACTTATTAAATTTTCAAGATATGAAAGAATTTTTGTAGTAGGTTTCCAACCAATTCTAAGATATTGAATAGTATTAGCATTTTTAATTAATGATTCTTCAAGAGTTTTACAATATAATTCATTTCTCATATTTGAATAAAAATAAATTAAATGAACATCAATTAAATTTTTTTGAGCTTCAATTAATTCAATGATACCAGAATTATCACTATTATTACATTGCATAATATAAAATTTCAATTTTTTAATCGATTTACTTATTCTAGATAATCCTTTTAATATATTTTGATCGGTATTATCATCACAATGAAGTGATTCAAGTTTTGAAAAACATTGTTCAGCTCCAGAAATTTGATGTAATTGATGATTAAATTGTTCTGGAATATCAAGATAAATAAATTTTGTATTTCTATTAATAAATATATTTAAAATTTCTCTTCTTATAATAAAAGTATTATAAATTTCAATATTTTTTATAGAAATAATCATACTTTCTAAAAGAAATAAATTTAAATATCTCCAAAAACTAATATAATTAAATAAAGGTTGATGATATTCTTCTGTAAAAAGATTAATTCCTTGATTCTTCAATAGTTCTCTTGATTCTTCTGATAAATGTAAAAGTATAACATTAAATAATGAATTCTTTGCGTTATTAGTTAAAGTATATCTTCCAGGAATTTTCCATAAAATCGGTACTGTTGTTTCACACCAAATTCTATCAACCAAAAGACATGAATAAAGAGATTTTCTATCATCTTTTAATTCTTCTAATATTAAGAAAAGTATATCTTTAACGAACATTTTTTTTTTTTTTTAAAAAAAAAAATTTAAGGGGATTAGGGAAAGATATTAAGATATCATTATATTACGTGTGGCGTATTTGTGAAACAAATAAACATCATGATGATCGGCAAAATTCGAAAGATGATTCTTTTTATAGAGTATAGTTAGTATGATTTTTAATCGGCATAGGTTGGGCATAAAAAAAAATATGTTTCTGACCTTTTCTGGTAAATATTCCGAGAGTTTAAAACAAATAAATATTTGTTTAAAAAAAGTGTCGGAAAATGTTAGTTAGCCCAACGGCTCGAATATTTAGACTGAATTTTCATGAAATAATAATATTAATACATTTACTAATAAAATATATTAATAAAAATATGCATAAACCGAATATTGCCGTGGCTATAATCAAATTAAGCAAATAAGTAATAGTTTTTTTCGTATATGATTTTCACGGCGCAGCCGGTAATGTAGCACGAATAGTGATGGATGTTTTGATCTACCTTATAACTATTTATTAACTTTTTCTCGTTCTTTTTTTATTTAAAGTCACGAATAAAAAATAAAAACTCACAATACTTTAAAAGATGCTGAATAATTTAAAGGCCTAAAATCTCCCTATTATTCATGAAAAAAGCAATTCTATATCAAGACTGGATCACAATAATTTGAAGAATTTAGTTATTAACGCGTGTTCATCTATTTCAATGAAATGACAAGAATTTCTACCAAATGTACCTGATTTTGTTTATTATTCATTCCATTATAGTCAAAATTTACATCACCTTCATTTGAAATATCAAACTTTAATTCTGATGTTTTCATATCTGTTGCGATTAAAAATACTATTATTATTCTTAAATTTAATAATATATTTGAATCAAAAAGTATAAAAATTAGATCAAAAGAAAAGAATCTAAGTCATAATTGGCATCTTAATTTATGTAATCCCTCCAAAAATTCCTTATTTACTTACAATTTCACAGATTAAAGTCCAAAGTATTTAACAACTTGTAAATATCATTTTAATATAGCCAGACTTTAAAAATATATATTTTTTTACTCATATTGTATCCATATTAGCTATAAATAAAAACTTTTAAGTCTCCTATTTTATATCATGTGGGATCTAATTTTCCTGAATATAAAATCAGAATTTTTTGTTGTTTATGCTTATTTCTGGTATATTTTTTATGTACACGATTTACTGTGCGAAGTAATGGTTACGTCTAGTCATTAATTAAAAAAAATTCAAGCCAAAAAAAAATGGTTAATTAAAGAAAAATTCTTTTAATTAAATTAATAAAATAAATTGTTTTACCGGTTAATTTTCAAGTTATTGAGACGTCACAAAAATTTTGTTTAATAAACCGATTTCTTAAAAAATAAGGTTACGTTGCCTAATTATGTAAAAAATTTCTTTAAACGAATAAAAACGCGGGACAAATATTATTGAAATATATAGAATTAAATATACGCAGCAATAAAAGTTTATTCACATATAAAGATTCTTACAATTATAAATACAAATATAATGAGAAAAAAATATTCAAAAGTTATATATAATGTAAAACTAGCTAGTACTGTATTGTTATTTTGGAGTGAAGAAGTTAGGATATGATCTTATTTGATAATTACTTTTATAATCAATGTTAAGAAGTTTAGATGGTCCAATAGAACCAAAACTACAACTTGGTTATTTCCAACATAAATGGCAGCATGAGGATCTGGACGATATAAGACAACATCTCCTGGTTGAGCATTAGATAAAGGAACAACTATTCCGTTGTTGGCCATTGTTCCAGTATAACCGCCAGCCCAATTTTCGCCATTAAGGTAATCAGGATAAAACCCGAAGGCGCTCCAGTATAACCAAGTAACAAAAGAACTGCAATCAGCGTAAGGTGACACATTTACATAGGGACAAACATAATGGTTAATTCCTGACCAGCGTTCTGGCCTTGAGTGTAGGTGATGGATTTTCCGCTATTAACTGTCCATAAAGCAGCTTGCATAAGACCTTCACGAGTTGCGGTAACTTCGATACATTTTCTAGGATCTAAGGGTGCACCGGATATTCCAAATACAAATGGGAATATAAGAATAATGATAAAAACAATTTTCATATTTGTTATATTTGTTTATGTAATTGAGCAGTTAAGTTTCTGAATATAAAGTGAAACTTCGAATGTGTTATTTATATTTAACTTAGCTACATACTTATCGGATGATATTCATATCGAGTGATATTTTTCTATCAGGCAATTTTTAGTTTATGATCCAAACATTAATCATGTAATAAAATTTTAATTTTATTTTAATTTTATTTTTAGAGAAGTACAGCTAAAATCTATTTTATTCTATTATATTAACTTTACCTAGGAAATCCCTGGCAGCTGTCTTATCTTAAGATAAGCTTTGGCTACGGTACTAAACTAAAGTGAGAGCAAGAGAGGAAAAATCTATATACAAAACATTAAAATGAGAAGAATAAATGTAAAATTGATCTAAATTATTTAGTGATAAATCAGTGAAGAAATTATAAAGGTTCTATGCCGAGCCCAACTGCCCGCGTGTAAAAAAATTACTCGAGACCCAAAGGAGCCAAGATTGCGGATTTACTCTAATACGATTAGATGGCGTGAGCGATGAGGTTTGCGATTAAACTTGGGTGTCGAAACGTTTCGGCTATATGCCGAATCTCAAATACCTTTCGACATATACAAGTTGCCGAAATCCCAAATCCCAAATCGATGCCGGAATACCAAACCGTTACCTTTGAAATCCAAAACAGTTGCCGAAATCCAAAAATCCTAAATTTCGGTCATTTCCATATTGGAGGTTTGGGATTTCGGCATCGGTTTGGGATTTGGGATTTCAAATTTCTGAATCGACATTTCGGCATAGGTAGGTTTCGGCACCCAAGTTTATTTGCGATTAAAACTTGATGAGGAAGTAATAACGTTGTTATGAGTGTGTACCGAGGATTGTTGTTTGAAAGCCGAGGAGTATGAACGTTTCGATGCTTTATTGACTTTTCCCATTCTTTGAATTTTTTAGATCTTGGTGTCCAAATAATATGATAAAGCTCTTTAATAAAAGGGTATAGGAATGTATTGCAGCGATATAAGCTTGTTTCCTAGCGTTGAATAAATCCAAAAAAAATGGACGATAAACAAGTAGGTACATAGTGGTGAGTTTAAAAGATACAACGGGTGGAGTTGTTCGTTAATATTGCTAACTGCTGAAAAATGGGAGACGAATTGATGTTGTTCGTTATTCGTTCGATTTTTCTTTGGTTTGTACAATTGGATGTTACAAGAGTAAGTAATTTGTGCTTGTAAGCAAGAATAAGTTCGTGAGTCGATCTATGTAGGAAGGACATGTTCCTAAATGGGTGTTATCGTTAATTTGTTGTTGTATAAGAAACATAATAAAGGATCTTGGGGATATAATAAGTTTGCTGAGTAATACCAGTTGGTAAGATGAAATTGGCTGCTTTTATTTTCTGGAGGTATGTTTGGTAGACGTTTGATAATTTTTGATGTCAGCTGGAGAGAAGTGGAACCAGTTTTTGCTAAAATCGTAGTCGATTGGATGAATATTTTGGAAAGGATGTAACGGGAAAAGTTTATTATTTAGTAAGTGGTTGAGCATCGTATAGATTTTTGCCCCATTTTCTAAGATTCTTGCCTATAATTCTTTCATGTAATAAAATTTACTGCGATGGTTAATAATTAATAAGAACAATAGAATCACGTGCCGGTGATTTATATAATCAACATACCTGATTATTGCAATAAAAGATCATATGATCTTTGAGAAACTGATGTCTGATGATTCAAAAGAACATAATTTTATTCGATGTAAATAATGAAGTTAAATAAGAAGTACAGAACTTTTTAATGGAAGATTATGAAGTATTTCACATTTACATATATAAAATTAATCTATAAACTTAAATTTATAAATATGATAATAATAATATCGCGCAAACTGAATGGTATTTGAAGAAATAAATCAGTGAATAAGTACGCAAGGTAAGCTAGAGAAATAAATTAATATTAATTTTTTCTTTAGTGTCTCTACAGAGACAGGAAAAAATTTTGCAACTGCGACGTGTTTATTACTATTAATTCATTATTTTTGAATTTCTTTCATTTAAGTGTCTTATTTATTGAATTTTATCTATTATCATTTTATCTTTATATTACAAAATTATAATTATTTTTTCTAATCAAATACAGCTGTTCTTTTAATGTGAAATAACAATTTTGATATAATTATAGAAAAATCCAATTGTTAAAAAAAAAATATGAACTAATTTTTATATTGTATAAGTTTATCACCACAAAAAGATAATCATTTCAATAAAGTTCATAATTGTTTGCATCTTCAATGTTATCCGTGGATGGTTTTCACATTCAATTTCATGTATTAATATTATTTCAATCCTCAGATAAAGAATAATAACTTTGATTGCATACTTTGTTAAAAATTTTAAAAAAATTTTATAAGCCAATTCGTTGTGTTAAAAATATAGTTTCAGTTAAAAGAGTTTTGTGATTAAAAAATTTTTTTAAGCGTTAAAAATGATGTAATTGGTTTAATATATATATATAAATAAAAAAAATTTATCAAGATCTTTCCTTTTTTAGATAGAGCCGATACGATTTTAATTTTATCACGTGTAAATGAAAAAGTCCAATACTATTAAGTGTTAACGCCATGTCAATCTTTTTTTTCAAAAAGTCACACTGGTTACACAAATTGTCGAGAAAATATAGAATGAATGAAATTTTTTTTTCGGTTAACATTTTAATTTTTTAAATATTTGATATCTTGAATTTTCTAATAATATTAAAAAAAAATTTTAGAATCATTTTATTATCTATTCTAATTTGTAACGTTATGGAGCAAAATTATCTCAGTGACGATGTAATTGAGCAAATAAAAGATTTTATACATTACAAATTAACTGAAGAACAAAAATTGTTAATTAATAAACTAATATTAAATGAAGAATTAAAAGAACATTATAAAAGATATGGTTTATGTAAAGAATGTAAACAACCTAACACTGGTTACACTTATTATAAATGGTGTCAATCATGTAACGCTAAACATTTTCAACAAAATTTCAAAAATTGGACCAGTGGAAATTCTAATGTTGATAAATTAATACAAGAATCTCAGCTTAATGCAAAAAATGAATATGAAAAATTAGAATGGATTGAGTATGATAATTTTGAAAATATTAAATATATTACGAAGGGAGGTTTTGGAAAAATATATAAAGCAAATTGGGACGGACCGATATTTTATTGGGATTATAAAAATAATCGATGGAATAGAAATAGTTATATAAATAAAGTTGCCTTAAAAAGTTTAAATAATTCAAAAGATATAACATTGGAATTTTTAAATGAGGTAATATTTTAAATTTTTAATGCATAATTTTAATCAATACTTCAAATGAAAACTAATTTTTACTTTGTATTACTATTAGATAAATTTACACTTGAAAATGAATAGTTCGGATTGGATCATTAGACTTTATGGCATTACTAAAGATCCTGAATCCAGTAATTTTATAATGGTAATGGATTATGCAGAGGATGGTAATTTAAGACAAAAATTAAATAGAAATTTCAACACATTAAGCTGGATGAATAAACTTAATATTTTACATAATATTGCATATGGTCTTAGTGATATTCATGAAAAGGGATTAAATCATCAGGATTTTCATAGTGGTAATATATTAAGTATAAATAAAGGCGGCTTTGAAGTTTGCCAAATTACCGATTTAGGATTATGTAAACCAGCAAATGAAGAATGCGATAAAAAAGTTTATGGAGTATTGCCGTATGTAGCTCCTGAAGTTTTAAGTGGAAAACAATATACAAAAGAAAGTGATGTTTATAGTTTAGGAATCATTNTATATGAAGTAATTAATGGATTACCTCCTTATCATGATATGGCTCATGAAGAGTTTTTAGCAATAAAAATATGTCATGGACTCAGACCAAATTTTAATGTTAAAGTCCCTCAATTAATAGTTGATATATTTAAACAATGTGTAGATGCGGATCCATCAAAAAGGCCAACTGCAAAATATTTATATGAAATAATTCAACAATGGTGTGATAATATTCATTATAATAAAACAGATAGTGAAATTTATAAACAAATTAAAGAAGCAGATGAATATAATGAAAAACAACAATCATTTACAAAATCAGATAATACTGAACTTACGTATACTACACATCCTCAAGCTATTTATACAAGTAGACTATTGAATTTTAATAATTTACCAGAACCAAAAAATGCAGAATTTTCAGGTAATTAAAACTATTTGTTATCATTTAAAATATTGTAATATCGGTTAATTTTTTTTTTTATTTTGTAGAATCCATAGAACCTATTGATTTTACTAAACTTAACATTAATCCTCAAGGTAAATTTTAAATCATTTTATTTATTTATATTTTTTACTGCTTGAAATTCTGATTATTTACT